>BGPR01039260.1:0-14372 GCA_013235015.1 Araneus ventricosus
TTAACAACGCCCAGGATAAATAGAAAGATTTTCTCTTTCTGCCTTGAAATGTGATAATCAATTTACACGCAGATTTAAATTACTTATATTAAGATTTTGAGAAAAAATTTAAGTTATGTTCCTAAAAATACTTATATTACGATTTCAACAATTGTTGCTCCATGCATGTCGCACCACTTACGTCGCATGACGGAATTTATAGATAACTAGTTAATAACCCCGCGTTTCTCGGGATCCATATATTTTCATAAGCCCACCTCCGATTTTTTTTCTTATAAAATTCTGTTAAATTTAATTATTTTTTCTTATATCTTATTTACTTTTTTTTTATCTTATCTAAACTTTACTGTGAACCGGGGCCCCGATCACTAGAAGAACACTTATAGATTTTGACTTGTCAGTCATTATTTTTGAAGCGATGAAATTAAGCATACTTTTAATTAAATTGTAACTAGTTAATTAGTTTTTGGCAATATTTAAGAAGCTTTGAATTCAATAATCTTAAATTTATAAATTAAAATAAATATAATAATTATGAAACAAATAAATAAAATAATAAACGTTTTAAATTACTTTTTCATCAAACAATACTGACACCGGAAAAATTATGTACAGTCTAATTGTTCATTAAAAATATATATTGTTTCAAAGCTTAAAGTAAATGTCTTTTTTCTTCCAAACATCTCACATTTTTATTCAAACCATACTATTATGACGTAATAAAAAGACTATATTTGAAGATTTTATTTCAACTAGAAAGGATTGAAAGGAGATTTACGTTCATTAGGGAAAGACCTCGTCATTTTGAACCGTGGACAGATGAAGAGGACGACACCTGAGCTGTAAGCCACCTTTCGAAACTTCCGCACCACACCGACGGGAGGACGTTTGGCCCCCTGCGTATGATTTAGCGTGCAGCAGGCCCACATATACGGCGAATCTTCAACAGAATCGGGTTTCGAGCCTGGAGCCCTCCAGTCCCGAAACTGAGACCTTATTACTAGGCCACTGTGTCCCCAGAAATTTATGAAACATATTCAACATTAAGAAATCGGGATGAAAAATAATAATTTTTTTCTCCTGCTAGATATTTCACACCAAAAGATATATATTTCCAAATGCTTCTGAATTTTTAAAGGGCTTTGGATAAACGTGTCTTAGTAAAACAATGATTAATTAAAAATAATTGTTGTTAAAATATTCATATATGCCATATTGAGAAAAATTGTGTTTAAAATTAAGTAAAAAATGCTTTTTTAAAAATACATTCATACTTGTAATAGCTCCAAGAACATAAAATTAAGCACACTTGCTTAAAAATGAAGACAGGTGAGTTAAAATTTAAAAACTAATTTCTTGTTTTTGAATAAAATGAATGAGTGTTATGAAGTGAAATGACTCCTGCAAGTTTTGTTGAATTTCAAAAATAATTTTTTTCCTTCGCCGAAAGCATTTTTTAGATCAATCGTCTAGTAAAAATTAATTGTACGACTCTCTTATCTACATGCACGAGCGAAAGAAGTTTTAGCCTAGTAAAAAACTATCTCCGAGCTACCATGGCCAGAGAAAAATTAGACGGTCTTTGAAATTTATGTTTTTAATTTTTAATTTTCTATTATTGCCCGTCGTTGCAACAGACAATTCTTACTATATTAAAATTACAAATAATTTATGAATCCAAATAAGTATTCATTATAAGTGAATTAATTAATACTTAATTACTTTTAACTAAATATAAAATTAATTATTTGTTATTTTAAAGTTAAATTAGAGAAAATTTGCTCGTGCCTCTTGTCGGAAAATGCCTGCCAGTGGCCCTGCTTGTGCTAATCCATCACTGTGCCAAATTGGGATATTTTATATAAAAAGTATGTATTAAAGAAATGTATTTTTTATTATATATTTGATGACGGAATTTCATACAAAGTATGAAAATAAATATAAGACTGTTTAAGAGTGACAGAATTTTAACGGAAATGTATCTCCAAGGATCTATAACGAAAATTTATAAAATGAATAGATGGAAAATGTATCCATTATTCACCAATAATTTTTGGTGAATGATACCTGATTGTTGTCATTCATTCACTAATAATGAATGAAAATTTTAACATGCGATAACATGCAGATATCGCAATGATCCAAAACGTATTTTCAGAGCATAAATGGTAGTCAGAATTTGTATTTGACTTTCAGTCTTTATTATGATACATCTCCAAAGAAATATTTATTTGATAGTTAATAAAATGCTCAAAATATTTTTAAAGGAGTTGTTAATATAGTTGCATTCAAAGGAAATAAAAAATTCATAATTAAAAATATATCACAGATTTAAAAGTTCATAAAATAACGGTAAATTTTCTGAAAACTGTCATAAAATATTCTCATCTTTTTAGTTCGTATGATAAAAGAAAAAATATCGTCAAATGTTCATTTTTTCAATCGTCTGTTTCATTGAAATAATTACATCAACCCATTCATTAGTGTATCAAATTGGCAATTAAGAGAAGAGAATGAATGAAAGAATATGGTCGAAATAAATTTCAAGGCCGCTACAAGTTGCAAGATAACATAATTTACAGAATATTGATTTAATAAAACTAAAAAAAACCTTACATTTATAATGCCTATAAAAATCTGATTTAAAATCGATCATTCTCAGATTAATATACCAATAAGGTTTGCCAAAGTAATCAATTATTTTTTATACGAGGCTATTGTCCAATCCAATTGTCTTTTAAGTAAAAAAATAAATAAAAATAGCCATAGGTCTCAGAAAGCGATCAACCACAAAAAGTCTATCTGTGTGGTCTGCTGAAGTCACACCGGCGGGAATGAAGGAAATAACTCTCCTCTCTGCTCCTATGGGCTGGAAGCTGGAACACTTATTTGTTTTCCTCTTCGAATTACAAAAGCGCCGTAATCATTCAAAAACGCATATCACAACAAGAAGGATGATTGAACCGCGATTGGGGAAAATTGCGATTTGGAGGAACAGGAAACGAGGAAACTGTGAAATGTGATAAAATAATAGCGAGGTGGTGTAAGGTGATCTGCCGTGACCAAAGACCCAATCCCATGGGTCATGGATCTGCACGGTGAAGACGCTGTCCCCCCCCCCCGACCTGAGTGGGTGTGTTGATGTCTCCCTGTGTGGGGAGGGTAGTTCATACATTTGTGAGAGTTTTTAGATTAGCATTTGGTGGCGCCATCTGTTGACAGTATATAGAACTAGAACCTTACAAAAGTATATTAAAAGATATCAAATTAAAATTTAAAAAACCCACTTTATGTACATTTAATTAAAAAATGACTGAATCACACCTTTTTGACTGTAGTATTCATCACTGGTATTTGTGATTTTTGATATTACGTAGAAAATAACAGTTCGTCAAATATTCGTCATCCCTATACAGGACTCGGGAGGTCATAGGGCGATTAACTCAAATAAACTCCAACATATGGGAGTTGTGTGTATTTTTGCAGAGGCGGCGCCAGAAATTTTCTGACGGAGGGGAGCAAGCAAAATTTCTCTAATTTAGGTATCTCCAAAATAACACATAATAATAAATTTTATATTTAATTAAAGGTTTAATTAAATATTAATTAGCGAATTCAGTTGTAATAATGAGCTATTTGTTTAATTGTAAGCATTGTCTGACTGAACGACAAGCAATAATAGAAAATGAAGAATTATGAACAAAACTCTTAGGAAATGAAGTGTACCGCACAGATATTTGCAAAAATTTGTATATTATTATCTAAATCTTATAACAAAGTAAAATAATATCTGAAACAAGTGAAAATAATTCTTAACAAATTTTAAACCTCTAAATGCATATCTACATATCTATACTAATAATAAAGGATAATGTGTGTGTGTTGGTGCTCTACGAGGCAGACCGCTGGACCTAGGACTACGATATTTGGCCCAAAAATACTTTGGAGGGTGGGGATGTGTACCTTGGAACCCTTTTCTTGAAATTGTAATTAGAATTTTAATTAAATAAAAATTAAGCGAAATTTCAGAGTTTTTCCTTAATACCTTCCTAAAATATTAGAGCACAAAAATTATTTTTAGGCCGTCTGAAAGTTAAAAAAATTACTTCTTCAACGATATCAATTAAGTTATCTTACAAGTTTTCCTCTAATTTTAATAAATTAAAAAACATATTTTTGGTATAATTTACAACAATCCTTTTCATTGTTGCAATGCAATTCAAACCGTTTCCATTGTTTAAACAAATATTTAATTGTGTGTTTCTCTTTCATTGTTGAAAGATGAGGTAATATTCTAATACATTTTGCTTTCATTTTATATTTCATGAAAATTTTTGTGGAATCTGTAAACCAAGCTTTCGGAGATTTACGTATATTAAGAAACATATCCAGCAACCTGAATGATTATGGTTGCTATCTTTTAATTCTTTTTTTTCAGCTAACATGCCGCTAGCCATAATATGTGCTGCATCATTTCAATGTTGAAATAAAGTGCAGATTTTGCAATGGGAATAAGAAAGTGAAGATAGCGCGACAACGTGCGATTACGTGTTGCACGCCATGGTCGGTTATTGGACTCCTTTAGGGACATTCATGTAGACAATGATCAGAAGAGCTGCAAGACACTAAAAGAACATTGTTTAAATATCTATCACAATCTGAAGTTTAAAATTACGTTGTTAGGGGAACCATTAATATAAAACGATGGAAGGTTCAATTGAAATCATATTCCCTGAGAACAAGCTGGTCGCCGAAGGCGGCTAATTTAAAATAATAGGGAAAACCAGTGGACCAGTCCCCCTGCACCAACCACTGTACCGATGTCGATAGTTTTTATTTCATACGGAAAATTATGATGTCTAGACATGTCATCAATGGTATCCTGCCACCCATCACCTTCCATTTTGGAAATATAGCCCAAAATAAAACTTTGGTAGAGTCTCTCACCCTCTGCAACCACCAATTCGTCAATTAATTTCACCAAGTATACCACTATTAGGTATTAATATTACGGGAGAACAGATAGTCGCTGAAGGCGGCTTGTCTATATATTTAAAATTATTTTCAAAACAAAAAGACCAATCCTCAGCCCCAACCAATGAACCGATTTCGACAATTTTTATTTCATATCAAAACTTATGACCCCTAGATATGTCATCAAGGATCGTCTATCCCTCATCAGCCTCCATTTTCAAGAGAAATCGGGAAAACATTACTTCACTGTTCATTCTCTATGAGAAAAGATCTTGAGAGAGTACCCCCGACCACTGGATCGATTTCGTCAATTTTTATTTTATATGAAAGCTCACGACCCGAGATACATCGTCAATGGTTTCCACCCCATCTCCATTCTTTATTTTCGAGAAAAATCGCAAAAACACTTCATTATACATTCTCTGGGGGGACCTTGTCTGAATTCCCAGTCTCAAGAACTGGACCGATTTTGCATTTAATGTCACTTTGCAAACATATCTAACCAATCAGAATCCTCCACGTTCATCGAGCAAGTTTAAAATATAATTTTTGATCAGTACGAGCCACCATCTGGAAATTCACAAACTCATCTTTTTTAATGATATCAATTAATTTGCAGTATTGTTTTTTTTCTCTAATTTTAATAAATTTGTAAAAATATTTTTAGGCATAAGTTACAACGATACTTTTCATTGTTGCAATCTGATTCAAACCGTTTCCAGTGTTTACAGAAATAATATTTAACTGCGTGTTTCACTTCCATTGTTCAAAGCTAAGGTAATGTCCTAATGGATTTTACTTTCTTTTGTCTCATCAATTTTTCTGTAAAATCTCTAAACGAAGTTCTTTAAGGTAATAACTACATTTAGAAACATATTTAGTAAGCTCAATGATTATGGTTGCTGTGTTTTTATTCTTTCTATCAGCATATTTTAATCCAACTAGCATGCTACAAGACGTAGAATATGTCGAGTCATTTTCATATTAAAATGAAATGCGTATTTTGCATAAGAAATAATAAAGGTGCCGACGACGCTCAAAGCTACTAAAAGAACACGGGTTAAGTATCTATCACAATTTGAAGTTTAAAATTACTTTTCTAAGGAACAATGAATATCAAATTACGCATATGAGATTCAATTGAATGTATATTCCCGATGAATAAGGTAGTCGAAGAGGGCGGCGAGTATTGGCCTCTCTAAAAGGGTATTATGCTTGTGAGTGGGAGTACAAAATACTTATTTAAATAAGTCCTATTTCTCATTTCTGATAAAGTTAATTTTTAAAAAAATTATCCAAAGGGAAAAAAGTACTTTATCCGAAAATTTCTCTCTTTGTCATTTTTTTGGAAAAACGATAAAATTTGTTTCTGCTTGGGTCTGTCAACCCTTTTGGAGGTCACTTTTTCAATTTTTTTGTTAATTGTAAAAATATATCCCAAATTGTTTCGTCGGTAGTTGTTGAGGAAAGACAATGATATCGTCACTTTTTCCTAAAGTCGTTGAGCTAAAAATTTCATTCCCTGATGGCCGCGACATATTAACAAATTTTTTGTCAGAGTTCGAATCAGCACCTGAAAGGCAAAAATGAACTCTAATGCCCAAACCCGGTAGAGTCCGAAATTCATTTTTCTCTTCACATTGGGAAAGAAATGATTAATTTCTATCTGATTTCCGGTGTTATTTTTGAGTGTATGAATTTCATTGTTTTTTCATTCCTCCATTTTCTCTTTATAAATTGTCCACGCTCGGAGAGACGAAAGGAAAATATTTCATTGAAGTTGAACGCGATACAAAGCCGACTGCTCAGAGGGGTTTGAGTGGACGTTAATAGAGGTTATATTAACATTATGTCTATGGGCCGAAAAATTAAACGACGAACAAAAATGGCCGCTGAGACGAATGACCACTATGTATAGCCACACTCTTTTGCAATACAGATACTTTAGTTTTAATTAATAAATCTGCCGAAAAGTGATCGAAACAGTCGATAGAAAAACAAAACATACAAATTTTCATCCGTCTTGATGATCTCTTAGCAGACCGACTGAAAACAATCGGCAAAATGAGACATTTGATTCACTTGTCGTCTTTTCGGTTATTCTGCCAAATGCGGTGCGAACTACTGGCCGAATGGACGACAATTTAAAAGGATGTTGGTCATTCTGTTGACTTACCGTTAATCAGTCTACAAATTCGGACACAAATCGCTTGTCTCGACAGTTTACTACATAATAACTTTAAGATGGGGTTAAAATTATTAGATTTCTTGATACCCTGCTCTCAAAATCTCCGGAAACAGCAAAGATTCTTGCCAACGAAGGTCTTAATTTCTTGACGACGTGGGGGGAAGCGGTCTTCGACAGAGGGCAATTGCTGCCCCCTGCCCACCCGCTGGCGCCGCCCCTGTATTGTTGGTACTGATTGAACAAAAGTAATGCATTTCCACGATTACCACAAGAACGAAACCGTGCGCATGACTGATGCTACCGATGTCTACTGAACACAGTATTGATAATATATTATTTAACCATATTAAATAAATTTATTTTAATTTTAAAAATATTAATACAGATTTTTTTCTGAAAACACTACGGCCCACTGAATAGTAGTGACCTGATTTCCTTAATATTCCTCTTTTCCGAAGCTAATTTAGCCGGATTTCAACCCGGTTATTGGATTCTTTTTTAAAAAAACGGTTATAACCGGACCAAAAAATAACCAAAAAAACAGTTAATAGAAACGATAAAACCGGTTTTTGGATTTAATTGGTAGGTTTTTCCCCTGAAGAAACGTTTATCCCCTGAAGAAACATTTATTCCCTGACGAAACTTTATTGTGCTTTAATTACGCTTTTCATTTTACGTTTTATACTCTTTCATTTTACGATTTATACTCTCTCTCTCTCTATATATATATATATATATCAGGGAGGTCAAAGGTCTAAACCGTGGAGATCCATCACGATTCGAATTTTTTGACGATCCCAACGCACGATCTCTTTGCACACGAGGTAGTAAAAAACATATTTTACATCTCCCCATATTTACATTACATATCTCTGCGACCGTGCTAACTTCTTCAAACGCCTCCGTTTCGAAATGCTATCCCCCCCGCAGCGTTTGCTACGCGCTCCGAATGGGAGAGGCCAAGATCAGAAATCACTTTTTTCTGCACTGCAGAAGCTGCGATTATTTCGCCTTCGATACTGTCCCGTTGCTTCTTGAAGGAGATTGCTGATTGGTCTCCTTGCTCGCTCCGTCATCCACGCCGCTCCACACTCTCCGTCTCCTGCGCCTTTGGTTGACGAGAAGCCGCAATTTTCACCGGCGAGTTTCCTAGGCCGCCGATAGATGGCGATACACGTCCACATTCTGCTTCAACCGAGAGGGGAAGGCTGCAGTGCTCCTTCGTGCCACTAGCGTCTGTATACCAAACTCTTTCCCTATGGGATGGGCGAATCCATCTCAAGTAGTAGTTTTCGTAGGTGGGGAAGTTTGACAAGGAGGGACACACTCGGAATCGCTTGGGAAAGGGTCTGGGATCAAGCAGAGACCTCTAGGATCGAGACGCTCTAGTGGAGGGACGCTTTAGCTTTGTTTTAGTTGTATGAAAACAAACACCTCTGCTAGATTGATTATTACGAAATTGTGTCAGTTTTAAAATAAGCTTAAAAGATCTGCTTAGCATCCTTTTACCTTATATAACTTTTCATTCCTCATCTTTAAAATTACTTATCAGTCGATTCTGCACATGTTGAAATCTGTTGTAGTATGTAGGCGCTGGCGTAGTATATTACTAGGAACTGATAAACAAAAAATATTTCTGGCTGCAGTGATAAAACTTCTAAAAATAATCCTGCAATAGAAAATTCCTATAAGAAAAGAGAAACTAAATACATTACTGCGTGTTTTGAAGCCTCAAAAAGGCTATAGTATGATAGGCTTTGTAATTTTCAACTGTGGTCAAATAACACCCAAGTAGGCACACTTGTTTACATATAGGTATTTTATTCCTACATAATATTATACATATCTTAATTTTTTTTAAATCTCTCTTAATATTAGTCTTTATTCTTCATTTTATTCATGGAGATTTCGGGGAGTGTTCGGAACGTAAGATTGATACAGATAAATAGTGATGCTTGAATGTTTTACATTATATTTTCCTCTCATTGTACATCAAGTATATGTACTATCCATACAGAGAGTGCTGATGATCTTTATCAAGTTTAGCTGGGAGTTAATTTACAATTACCTTTTAATTTATGTCTCCTTGAATTTTTCAACTTAGCTACTACAATTTCTATATGGAAATGTTCATCCAGAAAAATATTATGTATTTATTATTATTATTCGTCATGAATAATAATATAAAATTGCAGAATGGAATATTCTTCATCATGAAAATTAACTGTATAAATTACTAATAAAAAATCAAAATGTAACTGCTCTCATTCGTATGCTTTTAATATCCTGAAATTGAAAACTTTCCAGATTCATAATTTTTTGTCAATATTTTGCAGTCTGAATTTGAAGAATTATTTTTGTGGAGAGTTGTTTCTCAAGATTAATACACAGATAAATTATTTTCAGGTTAAGAACAGAATAGTAAATTAGTCATATCCAGTGTTTATGCAAAATATCTATAATAGCATTAAATCATTCTCATATTTACTAAAAATCATTTATATCAAATGTAAATAAAAAATATAAATAAATGAATCCTAAAATGTAATAAGTTCGTATGAATTTTAAAAAAGCTTAATTTTAATTTAGTAAAGTTATCAATTTAAAACCACCTTAATTTTATACTTTTATCATTGTTTCTAATTCATTTTACAACTATTTTTACCAATTCTTTCATAGATTGTCTGTACCTCATAAGGAAATAAAATTAAATATATTAGTCTAAAATAACACCGATTCATGGAGTCTTATGTTGTATAATCTACCGATGCTACGTCAGTCTACATGCCACTGTAAAATTTCCTTTGAGAATTAAGTGCCATAGAATATTCTGTTAAAGCATAGACTTTTAGAAAAGAAAGAAAAATATATTCAAACAAAAACCTAATAAAAAAAAAACAAATAATAATAGAAATTAAAGAGCATTACATTAATATAAATTTGATTTGCTAGTTTTTCTTTCATATATAAATCTATTTGTGTACTTTTTGATTAATTATTTAATGCATTATTTTACCTGTCAAACTAATTAAGAAATTTTGATTAATTTAAGGATTTTGTTATATTTTTATTAAGCAATGTTATTGTTTTCTTAAGAGTACAATAACTTGCTATTTAATGATAGTTTCTCAGGATAATAAGCAGGATGTCCAATTCAAATGCCCCTTATTTGAAATGAAGTCGATTAAAAAATCTTATTATGATATTAGGCAAAATTTGCTGCTGAATTCATAGATTTGGCAACATTTTTTTTTCTTTTCTGTATATATGCAAACTGAGGCAAGCAACAACCTATTAAATAATTGATAATGTCTTTGATAGACTGATTTTTCAACTAGCTAATATTGTATGATAACTATTTTACACTGACACAAGAGCTCTGCTGAACAATAAATTGCGAATTTTTTCAAAGAAGAGGACTTCAAATAGCAAAATTGTTGAAATGAATTTGATTCCATCTAGAAAACACCTATTAAGTATAAATTATTTTAAATGAGTTAATATTATGATTTTTAATGCTGTTTCAAGTTTCTCTTGTATATCTTATATAATTATTTAAGCTACACGTTTAAATAAACCCTCTTGCACAGGTTACATTTCAGGGTAATTGTAGTAAGTTTTAGGCACAGCACAGAAGGGAAGCAAAACATTTATTTCTAAGTACATCTTGATTATTCTGGTAATGTGTGACAGGCACATTTCAAGTTCCATATGAAATCGTAGATCCATAGGCAGTGATAAGTAAATAGACATAAACTAGTTTGCACGTCATTTGGGAGTACTGAACAGGGTACTATGGTAAATTTTTTTTTGGAAAAAAAAGTAAAAAATAATTATAATAATGTATAAAATTATTCAATATTTGATATCATGATTAAAGACTATTGTCATTAAAATCAATTTTAATTAAAATGCCAATACTTATGTAAGGGAGAGGGACACCTTTCGGGGTCAGGAAGTTAGCAAGCATTTCTCACCAAGTACGCCTGCTGATAGGTGGCTAACCGCTTCACAAAAAGAGAACATCTTCAAGCAATAGGTTTCATTCCTTTTCGCAAACCAGCGTGCTTTTGCTAAGAAATGAGATATGTGTTGTAACCTAAGTAAAATTGAAATTTCCTTTCATCACTGGTTTTTCTTGCTCCACATTCAATGAGATGAGTTGATTTGGCTCGCCAAATTAATAGATATTCTGCATATAACAATACTATTGGGCAACTAGAAATTCCTTTTCTAAAGACAGTTATAACACTTTAAACTTAATGGCACCTTTCAACACTGTTAAAATGTATCCCTCATGTTAAGGAAGTATTAATTCTAATTAAGTAACTTTGAGATTTGAGCAAGATGATTTAAGAAAAGATTTCTAAGGCTATGCAAGCATTTCAAGATGGCATGTTTTCTTAGAAATTCCAGCTAAGACATTATATGGAATGACCTATTTTACATTAATTTATAGATTAAAATAAAGTAAAAAACATTTGATCTTGATGATACATACATTGGATACTTTATCCAACTGCTTTAGCTCCAAGTGCGTTTACATGCCAAATGTTTTCACAGGTCAAGAAAGAATGCTTGTGATTATATTATTAAAAAAGTTCAAATATGTACTAAGGTCTGACTTACAAACAAGTACACAATGAATAGCTTGTATATGATTATCCAAAATGTGGGCTCAATCACCCAAGTTGTTGGAATAATGTAGGAATTCACTGAGGCGATTTCATGAATTGTTGGAATAATGGAGCCATAAAGTCAAAACTGAAAGTGGCACAAAACAATGAAAATAAGAAAATTAAGTTAACCTAAAAAACCAGATAAATTTTCATACATGCCAACCATTACAGATTCTCAAAGTTACAATGGATTTTCTCTCAAAATTTCTAAAACTATGGATATGATTTAAATTTTTACTTAGAGTTTTATTCCCCTCACACAGTCGTTTTACCTGTATTCCTTGATGGCATCAATAACTAGACTTTTTTTCTACATTTCGTTTTTTGAAAATGTCATATAATTATTTCATATATTCTTCTAATAATAGTGATTTACACATTTATTGTAATATTTTATTCAGATAAGATATTTTTTCATAAAAAAAATAGAAATTTTGGATTATTTAAAATATGACATACGATCATAAATTCAAAATTTTAACATATCTGTTTACGTAGGGAAGCTCAGACCCTTCTACATGGACAGCCAATCATCCAATGCTGATTTGAGGAATTTTGTTCGATCACTGTATTTTTGGTACATTTGTTATATTTCACAAAATGGCTGGAACCACCACAACTTGTTTGTATTGAATTTCATTAACTTATGCCTTCAACATTAATATTATCTTTCAAATACCATAATCCATCTCCCACTTTGACAATAGCAGTGGTGGCAAACCTATGATTGCAAAGTCAAACATCAAGTCCCAAAGGCTTTTTAAATTACCCAATGCGTTGATTTTTCAAGCGTTTTTTAAGACGTGAAAGAGAGAACAGACAATCGAAAGTATTAAAAAATTTAACCAGTGTTTTAAAAACTTCCAAATAATAACATTACAAAGCTACTTTTCTATCAACCTATTGCATTCCCTCACCATGGGAAACCTCTTAGAATTTGTAAAACATTTTGTGGTCGTAGTGATACCTTGCAGATTTTAAAGAAAAATATTCAATTGTAAAGCATATAAATGAGTTACCAATATGTCAAGCAATACAATCTTGGTAAATACACGATTTAAAGTGTGTAGAAATATATTTAATTGCTTAGATGAGATGATTATGTAAATGGTTATGCACAACTAGCAGATTTTTCTTGCAATAATTAGCAATTAATTCATAATTAAATTATTAATTTTGATATAAATTAGGCAATGTAATGAAAAGACAGCAAGAAATTAATATTATTCAAAAAGGGAGGTGTACTAAATTGGATATTTTAAGAATTTAATAAAGCATTTAAAGAATGGATATTGACCTACAGAAAATTGTCTCGTAATAACAGATGCACCCAATATGGTGGCAAAAAAGCAATGATTCTATTCAGCAGCTTAAGAAATTGAATTTCATTACAATTAACCATCAAGTCTCTATTTGTGAAGCAAGGTTTAAAAAATATTTTCCAATGTAATGCCAGTTGTAATAAAAGCCATCAACTTTTATAAATGCAAGGCCTCAGAAACGACACTACAATTATTAACGGAAATAGAGTACCAATATTCTGAGTTGACATACAACAAAGATTCAATGGATCAGTTGTGGTTAACGGTTTGCCAATTTATTACAAGAAATAAAGCTCTTTAGAAAGGAAAAAAAAACAATACTCATATTTTTCAAATATAGATATTAATGATTTAATATTCTTACAACATCATTCAGCACTTCACGAACAAATTGTATTAATTTTAATTATTGTATTACAAAACATTTTCGAATATATGCTTGACATTCAAAAATGCAATTAACCCTCTTTAACGTTCATTGATTTCGCAGTGAAACCACACATTGAGCAATTTACCGTGCATGGTCGAAAACGAAGCATACTCCTCCTTCATAACTTTGAGAGCCCGATATATAAGCCAACTTCAATATCATTAGTATTCACAAAGATATTGGTACTTGCAAAAGCAACTGATAAGAGAAACAAAATGATGAGGGTTCTTGCACAAATTGATAGTCTTTAAAATGAATCTTGAAAGTAATAATATTGAATTTATAGTTTTGAATATCCCACTCATGTATGGCTATAAATTAAATACAATTAAATTACATTTTGATGATAACTTATTTGGAGAAAATAGCCTTCATGAAGTCACAAATTTCTTTAAAATAAAAAAATGCTAACTTCTTTCCTTTACATTTTTATGATCAGCTATACGTCTGAATGACCATCTGAAACTAACTATAATAGCCTATACCTTGATATCGGAATGAATTGACGCAACGATTGAAAACGAAGAGAAAGAAACCAATTACGATATATGAACTAGTAAACATTGTGGCAGCAGCTGTTCTGATCACAGGTCACAATTAAAAAGACCGCTTCACTTTTGTAGATCCATTTTAATTGTCGACCTGCATATAAAAGTGATCCAGATTAATTAGTCATTGATTTGACTTTATTATTACTGAAAAGGTCCATTATATCGCGAAGAATGGATTGATATTCCTGATTGCGCTAACACGTAACCGAACCAGGCTACCACCGATGA
>BGPR01039261.1:0-14372 GCA_013235015.1 Araneus ventricosus
TCCAGTCCTATAAAAGGTAAGAACGTGATTTCGCACTCGGAATTTGACAATAACAGTTCAGTGAATGCTCGACTCATAGCAAGATATCTGGAGAAATAGACGAAACATGATGGTTTTCAATATTAAAAACAGGAATCGTCCAAAATGCTGGACAGCAAATATTATACCCGTGTCACCAAGAAATTATGCATCTGAAATCAGTCGGAAAAGGGTAAAAGAAAACAATTTTCCTGGGGATTCCTTCTTGAAAGACTTTAAGCTGATCATTTGTTTTTTCACATTTTTGGGATAGATGTTTCAGAAGACTAAGAAAAACTAGATTTCACTATTTCGAGACAGAATCCAAAACTGAGGCAAAAATGGCATATAAGCAAATATTTGAAATATTTCTGCTATATCGTTGCGATCTTAAGATTTTTCACACAAATAACATGGACGTTTAATACACCAGACAAAAGAGCGGAATCAGCTAACAGCTTTCTGATTATTCTAATTTCGTTACTTTATATTTCACTTTGCCGAAATAGGAAACAGTTGCTCAAAATTGTAGAAGATTTGAACGGACTATTTAAGAAGTTGTAAAATTATAAAAGAAAACCAAGGAAATGTTAATCGAAAATGATTCTCGTTTTGGATTCCGCTGCTATAGCTTGTTTATTCATCGAATACATGCTGTTACTATCAGCATTTCACAAAGATTTTCTCAAGACAAATAGCATAATGCGGAGACATAAATTCGTTTTTACATATTTCTTGATTTTTTATGGCATTGATTTATTACAATTCTTAATAATGACTACAGTTATTTCTCTCTTTGCTTTGTACTACTGCTTAGTCTGCCTATATATTCGAAGGTTATTGAAGCATCTACATATATCTAACAATTTTAACTGTTTCAGTCAAGAATACAAGAAAATTGAAAAAACATTTGTAGAAATAACAAACTGCATGAAACATTTCGAAGAATGTTTTGCCTTTCCTGCCTTTCTTATAGTCCTTTTGTCCATGACTTCACTCTTTTGGACTGCCTACCCAATTTCGTTTGAAACCGAGCACTATCCATTATTTTTATTTTTCTCATTTGTCAACTTAGCGTATGTTTTGTAACACCTATTGCTAATAATGGCTCCAGCATCGCACACTAAGGAAGCCACAAAATCGGCCAAGAGTATTTTGATGAGTTTGTTCTATGAGATTCCTACTAGTGATAAAGAATTAAAATTTAAAATCCGAAAATGGTTCATTCAAGAGCAATTTCTAACTTTATGGAATACTAGCTGTTACCCGCGACTTCGTGCGCGAAGAATTTGAATTATTCTTTTTTTAATTCACGAATGTAAATGTTTTGTTGCATTTTGAAAGGGGAAAGTAAAAGTTCTGACGGTTGATAATACTTAATTGGACAGCTGACAGGAGTATACTGTACATGTACGCTGATATAGTTATGTACATTGTTTATCTATGCTAATACACTTTTGTGTATCACGTTATTTGCACAAATGTAGAGGTTCTGGAGGCTGGACACACTTGAACACGCCACATATAGTTAGTTGCCCATGCGAAAAATATGGTTTTTCCAAATGTACGCCTGCCACTTTCAGTGTCTGGCCCTGAGCCTGGCAAATTCTATTTTTAAAGGGATTTGTCACCTTTTGAACTGAGATGATAAATCCTTCGGTATTTTCGGAAGGAGTGAAATTAAAACACTCTCTCTTCTCCCTATATCAGTCATAACAGCAGCTTTCACGACGTTTGTACCTAGGTGTGTAATTTGTAACCGTGTGCCATTGCGCAGTCTCGGTATATCGAGGTTATGTATTAGTAATACTGCCACACCGATTATCAATCGCGGCTTATCGGAAGGTGCTCCTGACAATTCAAAGATGTTCAAAAGCTCTATAGGATATGATGTTCCTTTTTAATGCTCATTACCGTATCTACAGATGGATATTCTGTAATACCTCACAGTGAAAGTTAAACAAAACATCGAGAGAATAATTCACTAACGTCATTGGATCACTGTGTAACCTTATTAAAAGCTGTAAATGCTACGACAACAGGAAAACGGAAGTGTAAATTCTCCTTTGTTCTTTATGGTCAAAGAAAGCAATATTTTCTTATAATAACTTCAACACTGGCAAAAGCCCGCGCGCGAATCTGTAATTTGGCTTGAATTTATTTCTATAAGAATAAAAATTCTTGTTAGAAATTACGTTACAAAGCTATTTTTATACCTTATTAACAATCAGAGAAAACATTTCATCGCAATGGAATTAATAGCTTTAAAAAGATCATTTTCTGGTCTTTAAAATGGCATAAAAATAATTGTTGTCTAATAAATATTTCAGAAGTTATTGGCAAAAAACTTCTAAGCATTAGGCTTAAAAGCGGCTAATTTTCGTTATTTAATTAAATATCTTAAGAACTAATTAACTCTGAAAGTTAAAAATAGCACCTTTGTCCACCTAGAAATGTCCTCTAGAATGTCCTGTGCAAATTTCATGTCGCTACCGTTCACCGTTTAGGAGGAGTTCTTGTGACCGAGAGACAGACAGATACATGTAATTTTCTCCTTATTTTATAGATATTTATAAACATAAGCAAAATTTTCAGAAATAAAAGTAAATTAGTTCAAAGTCTAATTGTTGTCTAGCAACGGAGTAGCTATATATTTGTGTTATTTCAAAATCGTCTGCACACTTTTAAAAATTATTGAACTTTAAAAAATGAATAAAAATTGAAGGAAACATGTTACAGAAATAAAATTGATATCACTGAAAAGGTAAATGTTTGAACTTTAAGGTGATATACAAATAACCTTTATCGAACAATTTGTTCCGAAGTAACAGCGGAAAAAAGGATCACGTGATAGTTGATTTTAAAAATAATTTATTAGACATGTTTCCGCATTCCTGAAGAATCACGTGACAGATGATTAAAAATAAAATAATCTTCATCGAGAATCGCTGAGTCAATGGGCTTTGTTAATTATTTAATTGTTGTCTGTAGTCAAAAATTATTAATTTAACGTGATTTCAACTAGCCTATGTCCGTTCTTGGGTTTCAAGCTACAACTCTGCCAATTTTCATCCAAATCGGTTTTCTAGTTTGGTCGTGAAAGCTTAACAAACAGACAGAAAGACACAATTTCGCATTTATTATATTAATAAGGATATAAGTTTTAGATAGGTCGCTCATATTAACAGTTATTGGAACTCTCTTTACTTACTTAATTTTGCTAGGTACGCTAGGTAAAAAGCGTTGAAACTTTGAATGATGTTTCGAGGAATAAAAAAATAGCGCTAACACCCTTCAGATCATTAAAAAAGAGAAATCGACAAATTAATTTTTGAAAAATTCTGTGTTTTTCCGTTTTTTGACTTTTTTAGAAATGTTGGAAAATTATTATATGTATTTTAAACAGAAGATTGCATTAGTATTGTTTTTCTATATTATTGATTGTATTTCTATAAAATTTGTTTGCAAATTCAAAGATTACGTAGAGACTGAAGGATTCATCCCCTAACAAGATTCCAATTGTCGTGAAATTGGCGTCTTTTGGAAGAAAATGCCAAAGGACATTCATTACACAGAAGGGAAAAACGCAGGACAAAGCATAGGAAAGATAGGCGAACTCATTTATGGTATGGTAATGTTGGTGGTGATTATTAAGTGATGCCATTACATACAGAGACTCCTGGAGTGTTTAGGAGTTTTTTATTCATTTCGTATTAATTTATTATTGTTTTCAGTGTTAAAAACTATGTTTGTTATCTCTAACATGTGTTTTTGTATGTATTTTGGACTGTCTAGTAGGAATTAATTGGATTTCGCTTGAGTCTTATACAAATAATTGCCTCGGTGTTCGTCGGTTTCTGATTTTTCCTATTGTTTCCCGAAGAATCATAGACGAAAACCGAGGTACCTCTATACTAAGACTTTGAGTGTATTACTAATGTTCAGTTGAGATAGAAAATTTTATATTTAATTTATCATGTAATTTTACCTTGTTCTATCGAGGTTCGAAGCCCTGGATTGAAATTTCATACATTCGAAACTTGATGGAAATGGTTAAATTATTTATTTGCTTTTTATTATGGTTTGAAACATTGTTTTATTATATTGTTTAAAACTTTGGTTTATATTATTCTTTCAAAATTGATTACAAATTTTTGGCACTGTTTCTTTAATGATAAATTCTAATATTAAGAAATATTTCTGTTTTGGGTTATTCTTTTAAAATTATTATATTGTCCTTAATTAGAATAGTATGAAATTTTAGAAGAATTTCTGTTTGCTTGCATGCAAATTTAAAAGCTTTACATAAAATTTTTCATGTCAAATTCCTTCATGTTTTGATTCAGTAATTGCTATTGATATATTATGTTATAGTTATATTTTGATTATCGTGTTGAATGAAAGAGTTTTGATTTTGTAATCCTTAAATAAAATAGAACATTAGAAATGATTTTGTAAGTTCTATCAACATGAATATTTTCCTATATATCCTCTTCTTTCATTTTTCAATATTCGGTAGCTCAAGGAATACCAACAGAATTGCTATTTGTAATTATTTAAGATTTAAGAGGTAACATCAGTACAATAAGGTATTAATATGTTAAAAACCTTGAAAATGTTAGTATATCCCAAAAATTGCACTGGAAATATTCATCTCGTTGCTGAGTTGTTGTTTTGTCTCGATTCAGAAAAATAAATCCAAATTTCATCACATGTTACACTATCATTTACATGTTTTAAGGCACCTGAATCTTTGTTTAAAGCTGAACCATTACACATTTTCAATGTCTCACTTTACAAAAACTTCCTTTTTGGCCTGAGTTAAATTTTGCAGGATGTAACAAATCCACACATTTCTAATTTTAACACGTTTATCGCCGTATGAATCAAATGCGATTCATAAGGCGATCAAATACGATTCATACCTACTATCTAATCGGATGATCCCTCCTTTACTACAGGTAAGATATAGCACAGAAGGGGCCATGTAATTAATAGATAGTTCGAATCTCAGAGGTGATTCGCTGCAGCTAATTTGTTAAATTCAATGTACTGGGGGGGTCCTCGAAATTCTCAAAGCCGAAAGTTCCGATTGGATGCTGTTGCTCCCATATGCTTTCGGATAATCAAGCAGTGGTTTGGGTGTAAAAGTTAGAATATGGACTTTTTTCGGAGCAGTATACACATTCAGAGACGGTAAGAATAAGGTATCTTACTCAGAAATTCCCGAAAAATGGAATAATATAAAACAATAGTAATTTTTTAATATGAATAATGTCTTACTGTTAATCTAAAGGGTGTGCATAAGTGAATACTCCAACTTTTCAGGGCTAACAAAGTGCAAGCTTTGTTGTTCATCCGAAATCAAAAATGTTACAGTACAAAATACAAAAATAACAGCTGAAAATTTAAATTCAACATAGTTATAAGTAATGAATGTGAGCCCCTCCAGAAACACGAAAGATATCAAGGTGGTACGATAACTCATCCCATACTCTTTTCAGCATGGCTGGTGACGTTCGCCACCTTGATATTTTTCGTATTTCCGGATAGACTCACAATGAACACTTATAACTGTGTTGAATTTAAATTTTTAACTCTAATTTTTGATTTCCGATAAACAACTTGGTCGGTTTTTTTACTTTAAATAGCCCTTCAAAGTTGGGATATTCATTTATGTATATGGTGTCCCAAAAATTGAAACAAGCGCTTATTTTCTTAAATATTGTTCATACATATATACATCGAATTACAAAGTTTCTTGAAGTAAAGCAAGAAATTATATGAAATTACTTTAAATTCTAAGGAGATTTATAATAAAAAGTTACAAAAATTAAATTTTTATAAGGTCCCCGTAGTGCAAAAATGTCAGTAAGTAAAATGTTTCTCATACATTCATCAATTCACATACAAAGTTGCACGCTAACATATAAGAAAATCGTTCCAAATTTCGTTCTATTCTATCAAGGAGTGTGGAATTGTATAGGGTACCAATAAAAGCACCCAAACAAATTATCAAACAGACATTGACTATATAGAGAATTAATTTAAATTGAAGTTAGAAACTACTTGATTTCCTTTATGTTCAAGAAATCGAAAGATGTATTGTTTTAATGGGTTCTCTTTTAATCTGTTATATATACGCAGTATTCATGATTTATTAAATATAAAACATAATCTCAAAAAAATCATATTACATTTTTTCTATAGAAGGATATTATAAAAATTTTGTTTTATTTTATTTATTTTGACCATGTGTAAAGAACAAGATGATACAAAGTAAAACAATTTCTTTGCTTTGAACAAATAGCTATTACAAACTTAAAAACACAAATAAAAATTCTATTCACGGGTTTGCAAAAGAAAAATATGCAAAACGTCATCAAAGTAAATTATTTAAGATTTAAACTCATAAATTATATTAAATAATTGTTTTCTTATTCGATAAAAATGTTTTGCATGCAGTTCGTCTAAATTTTGAATCCAGCCTGCAAGCCCCATTGCGTTCATTCCATATGATTCTGAAAACGATCAGCATTTTTTAAATCTAACAAAATGATTCACAATATTCAAATTATATTTCTCATAACATCACTAAGATTAATACTGAATAACGAATTCCTAACTAAATATCTATTTTATTTCTTTATTTTCCGCCCCTGAAAAGGACAAATCTTTGCAAAATAAAGTGCTTGTACGGTTTTATCAAATAGTTGATACAATCATTAGAACACATGAAATTATTCCATTTATTAGTTTGTCACAAGACAAAATATGCAAGAAATTATCAGGTTGAAATTTGTAATTGATGGAAATTCATAAAATATTAAATTTTATTTCTCATAATCAAATAAAGTGATTTGAATGCAGTTCATCAAAATTGAGAATCCAGCCACCAAACTCCATTTCATTCATTCAAGAAGCTTATGAAAACGATCAGCATTTTAAAATCTAAAAAAATAATACACAAAATTCAAATTATAGTTCTCATAAATTCACTAAGAATAACACTTAATGAAGGAAAATAATTTCTTTCAGTTTAAATTCACCACACCGGTTGTTTTGTTATATATACAAGATCTCAAAAATAAATTCATATTCAGGAGCCAAGAAAGATAAGTGGAGAACTTTCAGTGAAAGCTAGTAGTTTCGGTAACATGGATTTCCTCCATTCTTAATTTATGAAAGACTGAGACTAAGACGCTCTACATTTTTTCTCTATACGCATGAAATAATTGTTCGTTCAATACTTTAAAACACAAAAAAGAAAATGGATTTTCTCGACGAAAGAAAATTACAAATGTTATTTAACAAAGTAGAAAAGATGGTTGGCAAACATTCTGTGAAATCGGATATTTTGACAATGAGTTTGGGGAGGGGTGATACATCATCTATGGGATGTACATTATACATTTTATTAAGTAATGAATGTTCATCTAATTTCAGTATCTATTCTACAAATCTCTTTCCGCTCACTCGGAAAGAGTTCGAAACGACCTCATTTTAAGGATCTAATCAAATGCGGCATAATATTTGAATTATATTTATCATAATTACATTAAGAATAATACCAAAAAACGAGAGATAGCTATTTCCGTTTGAATTCATCCTACCAGTTATTTTTCAAAAACTGTATTTCACAAAATTGATTGGTATCCAGCAATCATAAAATATATTCGAAGTTGGAAACCTTTCGATGAAAGTAAGTTTCTCTGGGTAGAAAGGATTTACTCCGTATTCGTTATTAACTAATGGTAGGCGGACTCTTCGAAGCTTGAATATGTACCTCTTTTCAAAGGTAATAATAGTTCGTTCGATACTTTAAGATTCCCATCAATAAAGTTGATTTTCTAAAAGAAAGAAATAGTTTATTCATCAAACTAAGAAAAGATAGATCAAAAGCATTCGCTAAAATCGAACACTTTGTAGGGGCGTGGTTGTGAATGATATTTCATGCGGGGTATTTATATCATACTTGTTATTATCTAATGGATGTCAGAAACTCTGACGCTCTGAATTGTACATAGCAACCAAAGACACTCCAAGGTTTGAAAGAATAGTAGCAAGATTTCTTACACTGAATTTTTCGTAAGAGATAAATCTTTTTCCTTCAGAATGTATTAATAATACTCATTCAAATAATACACTAGAAAAAGCAAAATGGTTCTGAGTTTTAAAAGCAAGCATCAGGGAAAATACTGGAACAGAAATATAAAAGTGACTCCAAAATTTAAAGGATCTGAAATGTGTTGCAAAGAGGCAAAAGAAATCAGTCTTGGTAATACTCTCTTGGAAGACTTTAACCTGATCCTCTACTTATTACGATTTTTTGGGATCGGTGCTGCAGATTTTCCAAAATGTAAAGAAAAGTTGGGCTTCAGTTCTTCGAGACACAACCGAAAAAATTGTGAAAAAGGGAATATAATCAAATATCTGAAATACTTCTGCTTCATTATTATAGTCTTAAAAGTTGTCACACAAACAGCATGGTGGTTTATTATACTAGACAAAAGATCAGTATCAGCTCATTGCTTTATGACATTTCTAATGTTGGTATTTTATTCATCACTTTTCCAGGAGCGAAAGGAGTTGTTACAAATTGTAAGAGATTTGAACGTAGTATTCAAGAAGTTGTCATATTATAAATCTAAACCAAAGAGATGTCTATTCAAACTGATTCTCGTCTTTGAAGCTTTTGCTATAGCTTGTATAATCACATCTTATTCACTGTCACTAGCCGAATTTCACGAAAAATATCTCAATAAAAGCATATTGCAGGCATTGAAATGTGGATCTTCATGTTTCTACATTTTTTCTGTGATAGATTTTCTACACTGTTTATTAATAAACTCAGTTATGACCCTCTTCACTCTGTATTACTGCTTAGTCTGCCTATATATTCGAAGGTTCTTGAAGCATCTACTTGTATATAATAATTTTAACTGTTTCAGTCAACAATATAAGAAAATATATAAAACAATTGTAGAAGTAACAAATTGCATGAAACTTTTCGAAGAATGTTTGGCCTTTCCTGCCTTTCTTATTATCCTTTTGTCCATGACTTCACTCTTTTGGAATGTCTACCAAATTGCGTTTGAAATCGAGAGGCATTCATTTTTTTTATTCTTCTCGTTCGTCAGCTTAGCGTATGTCTTGTCCCACCTATTGCTAATAATGGCTCCAGCATCGCACACTAACGAAGCCACAAAAACTGCCAAGAGTATTTTGATGAGTTTGTTCTATGAGATACCAACTAGTGATAAAGAATTAAAATTTGAAATCCGAAAATGGTTCTTTCAAGAGACATTTCTAA
This sequence comes from Araneus ventricosus, assembly GCA_013235015.1. Taxonomy (NCBI): domain Eukaryota; kingdom Metazoa; phylum Arthropoda; class Arachnida; order Araneae; family Araneidae; genus Araneus; species Araneus ventricosus. The sequence goes on from BGPR01039261.1 coordinate 9,332, forward strand.
CTTTATGGAATATATACGTTTTAGATAGATCACTCATAATTACAGCTATTGGAACTGTCTTAACCTACGGAATTTTGCTAGGTACGGTAGGGAAAGAGCATTGAAACTTTGACTGTAGATCCGAAGAATAAAGAGGAATAGATCTTACACCAATCAAATTGATAGAAAGAAAAGTCGAAAGACTATTGTTGGTAAAAAATAAATGCGTTTTTGCAAGTATTCCAAATTTATATAATTATAAGAAATGCTTGGAAAATATTAGAAACAATTTTAAACAGAAAACTGTTCAATATTGCTTATTTCTTCTTTATTACTTTCAGTTTTTCTGTAAAATTTAGAACGACTTTTTTGTAGAAGCTTGTAAAATACATAGACATTGGAACTTAACAAATCCCCAGCTTAAGTGTGCATGGCGTTTCGAACTGTTGGCACGAAAATTAAGAAGTGATTGAACTCGAAGTGGATAAGCTAAAATCATTGTGCATGAACAGTTGTAACTCAAATATTGAAGGGCTAAAAGGTATTTGTTACGGGTCATCCGGATCTCCCATGTCCAAACTTTCCTTTTCGGGGTCCTATGAAGCACCTCAATTACAAGTACATTTATCGTTGTTTTTCATGAGGATTTGCTACCAGTATTTCTGTAAATGTAGTTGAACTACATCACATGTTCAACACATATATATTTATATCTATTTTTTAAACGAGATAATTTTCTTCAACAGATTACCCTTATTGTCCTATTTTGGATTAAGTTTGTTTTGAGAGAATTACGTAGGAAGCTATTTCTTAACTACCGTGCTGCATTTTTGATGACAAGGTAAATTTTATGGCATAGAATTTGAATGTTCTATCTGTGTCTGTGTTTTGCTGTAAAATCCCAATTGTAAGTCTGGCGTGGTGTATCAAACGTCCTACTGTTTAAGTAGCATAGAAGTTTGAAGAGGGAGATACCGGGTAGGCCATACAGAAGTCATCCTGTCTCCGTAGCAGAACTGCAAGGGTCCCTCCGCAACAACTATGTGCTACATTTTTTGTTAAGCTTTCAACTCATTTCTATGATCCCACCCACTCCTGGAATATTTCTTAGATTTTTTTCTTCTACACAAATTCAGCCAATTTCATAATTTTGTAAATAATTTTTAATATAAATTATGTATTCTTGAAAAATATTACATTAAGGAACAGTATTGATGAAAAATACTGTACACAATAAATTAAATGTATCACTGCAGTAAATAAATTGTAAATTTTGCATATTTTTTAATAGATTGAAAGCAAAACAAAACGTATATCTCATTGCTTATGGTAGCTACTGAACATTTGTTTCTGTGTGGTGTATATTACTCATTTCACTCTGGATATCGCACACTTATTCGCAATACGTGAATTGTCGTATCACATTAATAAAATTAATGATACAAAAATGTTCGCTGATGAAGTTATCATCTTTCCTTTTTTGTGTTACTTATTAAAGTAAAATTGTGTGCATCCCATAAATTTATTACCTCCTCTAATTAAAAATCCTTATTTTTAAACGCTTTTACTAAGTTCGAAATGTTTCATGTTTTATGTATGTATATAAAGTTGGAATATTGTGATCGTCACGATGTTTCAATCGATGTTTTTTTTCACTCACTTCTTAATGCACTAGAGTTCTGAAATTTTGTATATTTATTGAGTATTAATGACAGTGCAATTACTAATATAATAGCCCAGATCTCTCGGTAACGCTCTGACATCACCAACAGAAAAACTCTCGCCATAGCACTGCGAGACGTTAACCAGCATTATTTCAGTATTAAAGAGCCTAAATTTCAGTAATTTTAAATTTAAAAGAGTAATTGTCGTTCTATTTCAAATTTAATAGCTCTAAAATAGAGAAATAAAATTTGCTATCGATTGATATAAAATTTATCTCGCTATGATCGATAGTTCGCGAGAAAATTTAAATTTTAATAATATGTATTTCAAACTAATTCCCGGTTTTTAATAGAAAGTAGTAAATTACCTCAGTAGTATATCATGTGCGTGATATAGTTTGGACGCCACGATGCATGTAATTATTTAGTTCAATCGTGATGTTGTAATTTGATAATATTTTTTGGCAACGTTAAAATTTACACAAAGACATCTGAAGCCCAAGGAAAATTGTTAAACTACGAAAAATACTTCACACTGAATGTTGTTTACCAAGAGGTCCTTTGAATAAAGAAATATGTAAATAAAAAAATATTTCCTGTCATAAAACATGTGTTTATTTTATTTGTTTTCAATAAATGTTAAACCTTTCTCTCGCATATATATATAAATACGGCAGATTTGACGGAAAATCTCTCGAATGAAGAGGCAATTTTCACCCGTCATACCATGACGGGTTTTTTCCTAGTATTTTAATAATTTTAGAGCTCTCAATTATCAGTTTTTTAAAAAAAATATCACAAATATGTTTGCACTCGGTATATTAAGTGGCGCCATCTATAGTATTTTTGAGACCTGTTGGTAAAAGCAGTTTTTATAAACTTTTTTACGTATCTCTTGTTTATTTTGATTCCAAATGTTAATAATTATCTTAGTTTGTTTTAATCTTGCATTGCATTTCATATACAACAAAAATTGCTTTGCATGAATTGTCTAGATTCGAATTTTGTCGACAATATTATTACGACACGCAGCTCTCTGTGGAAAGCGAATTCTCAGTTGGCATCACCCCCCTTTTCTTGCACTTGTGAGTGTGAAGGTTTGCAACAGTAGAAGTTCGAATCCTCTTCCCGCGTTTAAGTTTCGCAGATAACATACCAAATCTCATGCGAACACATTTTTTCTGGCGGGTTTTTTGTGTGGAGAGGAAATTCAAACATTCCAGTGTCCGGCAGTTTCTGACTTTTAACCGGTTTCCCCCCCCCCTTTCCGCTAAAAGATTGACAGACCTTGGTAATATTTTTGCCCATTAAAATATTTAATTTCCCAATTAAAATTAACATTTACGATTGGCTGCAGGAAACAAAAACTTGCACTAGTTGGTAAAAATGTTAAAATAAAATTTTGGTTATGAACATTCAGAAGTTCCAATAATTTGCTTGACGAATTTGGCTTCTCTTGGCGCTAGAATTTGAGTTCTGCCTTAGCCTCTCACAGTATCAAATTTGTTGCAGCTGTCGAGCGGTTTGGCAATTTCTCCGGATGATTCAAAATGGCTGATTGATGTTCTGGAATTTGGATTTGGTGAGATTTTTGAAGGGAATGATATTGGTGCTGTTTTTGGAGAAGAAGAAAGAAATGAACAAGAAAGGCATTTGAGATGTTTTTAATAAAGTTTTGTCCCTTCGCAGATTTCAGGACATATTTTCCGAGATGAAAAGAGACGTGTGCATTATGCACTAACAGCTTGATATCCTTTACCGTACAGGAATTATTGCCTTGAAATTTAAGATCTTAAATTAACAATTTCATTGCTCGTTTAGATATATATCTCACTCAAAGTGTAAATTTAGTGTAAAAATTATCAGTAATCACTTATTTTCATAAATCCTAGAAAGAAGGAAATCTTTTTCCAGTAAAGGCATTTTAATCATTAGAATCCAAAATCCTTTATTTTGATTGAAATTTGGAGTGTCTTGTAATCATTAGTGTTTTACCCAACTTAAATCAGTAATATCTCAAAATCAATGTATTTAAACACTCATGTACACTTTGTCAGAGTTTAATAATTTGAAAATGAGATGACATGTAGGAAAAGGGAAATATGGTGGTAGATCTGTTAAGAATATATATTCAAAGAAACAAGAGGCGAATATTTTGTGGGAGGGCTCTCTCCAAATTAAAAGAACATTTTGAGTTGTGCTTGAAATGTTATATTTAGCAAAAAAATTTAGTTTATACAAATAAATGTTATTATTCATCTAAATCATGTTTCCGTCATCAATGTCTCTATTAAACACTGACTTACAAAGTGTTAATTCCGATTATTGTAGAACCTATATTTCTCTTCTCGGGCCTTTTAAATATGGCTTAAGCAGATTAAACTTATTAGGTGTCTAAAGCTTGTTTTATTGAATTAAAAGAATTAGTTCTACACCACAGCAGTCACTGGCTATCTACAAACACAACAACTTCGAGGTCCCGTAATTCTTAATCAACCACGGAAGGCGTTTTCCTGAATTCTTTTTTCTTCACACGGAAGGTCTCACCGATATAACTCTTAAAACTTGTTTTCTTTCTTCTTTTTTTATTTTTAATGGTTATTTTTACAACCCCTACGCTTGTGGCTTTCGTGAAGCAAATCTCGCCTCTTCCCCAGTACCACCCTGGATACTGTCTCATATAAATTCGTCGACATCATATCGCGGTTCTAAACCATGTGGTCAATGCCAAAACAGCCCACGCATTGCTAAAAACGGGGCTTTAACACGTAAGACCGCACGAGTGACGTCTGAGATTCTAACCATACCCCTCCTTGGTATCGCTTAACTACAATAGATATGGGGTCATCTGATTAGATAGCAGGTATAGATTATATTTGATTCCCAAATGAATCAATTCGATCAACGTGTAATATAACACAAGAAAATTAAAGATTAATTCTTAAAGTATTCGAAAGAGACTACAGATTTAAGTTCTGAATAACTGACAAGAGTCTTCGCGAAAATCAACGTTTAACGGAATATTTCACATTTCGTCAGGCCCGTAATCTACAGCTAAAATTTCCATTCCCGTAATCTTGAAGGTCGACAAAAGGGAAAATTTATTTTATACTGTCATGCAACACATAAATGGTTCGCCTACACTGTAAGTAACGAAAGAAACATTTCCTTCTCCCAGTCTTCTCAGATTACGAGGTAAATAATACATACTGAAATGAGTCCACCACGAGCAGTTAAGAGCAGATGTCGCTCTTTTATCGCCAAGTTTCCTCTATAATGATTTGTCGTTAATTCTCATCCAGGGGCAAGACGCTCATTTCAGTAAAGCACAGAATTCCACCACATTTTCTGTAATCCTAATTACTTATTTAAAGGTGATGTGATCCTTTACTTCAATA
>BGPR01039262.1:0-14372 GCA_013235015.1 Araneus ventricosus
AAATTTACCAGAATAACTCTGGTTCTATTACCAATAAGATGGTAATTTAGACCATTTAATTTGAGAAATTTACCAGAATAATTCTGATTCGATTACAAATTATCTGGTAAAATTTGATATACGGTACGTCCATTTATAATGCCAATCGCAGTAATATTTATTTATTTTTGCTTTTTAACCTGTAAAATTTTACTCAATTCTCAAAATCACTGCGATTTTTTAAAAAGCAGAATGTTTGTAAATATACAAATGCCTGAGGCAGAGTGAAAAATGAACTATAAAAATAAATGCAAAAACTCATTGACTCATTTTTTATAAATTGTTAAATTTATTAAGTAATGTTATAATTACTAAAATTTATCATTTCTTGGTAATTTAATTTTCTTTATTAATATACATAATATGCAGTGCATTTATTTTAAGTATTTAAGAAAACAAAACCACATATTTCAAATCTAACTTCAATTTATTGGACAGTGTTGAGAGCTTGCTTTTATACTTTCTCAACAGGAAGTGACTTCATTACGTAGGAAGTGATGTAATCTCCAGAAAGTTCATGAAGCCAGTAGAAATAGGTTGAAAGTTCGAGGTCCTTCTAGAAAATTCCTTTTGTCGTCAAGTCACCCAAGTGGTCGCCAAATATATCGCCAAGATTAGCAACTTAAGGAAACAACTTTATAGCTTTCGTTGGCCTCCACTTCTGTGATTGCTTTACAATTTATTTGTAGAACAATTCCTACAAATAAGTTGGCGTAGACTGTTGATAAGTCTTCATCTAAAAAATGTAAAACAATTCAATTAACATTTTGAATGATTCTTATAGTAAAGCAAAAACGGTTCTTAATATGTTAAGACCTCGCAGACTGAGTCAAAACTGAAGAGATCGCCTTAAACTTGCTTTATTTTTTACAAAAATCTAAAACATTGAACAATCCTTTTAGTAAATATAAAGTTTTATAATTAAAAATAAAGGATCATAAAAAATGAATTGGGATTAATTATCGATCACTGAAAGTAGTACTCTCATTTCTTACTTTGATTGCTCTTGACATCATCATACAAAAATTTCAGCAAAGAAATGATAAAAAAAAAATGGAAGCATTTTAAGGAAAGCATTAATGTTTTTAAATCATTAATGTAACATAGCGAACACTAATAGCTGGCTGCTGCTGCATAAATGCTGATAAGCAAAATAATTTTGCTATCATCTTGATATTTCAAGCATATTTAAAACGGCACTCATATGTCCCGGTGGGGGCAAAGGGGTTTAATTAAACATTATACAAATTGGAACAAAATTTCAACATAAAATACACAGTTTTTTATATTATTAAATTCAGCAGTTTTTTACCCTTTTCATCAAGATTTATGTTCCTATCTCGCATTAGACCTCTAAATGTAGAATCTTGCTTTACTTTTTCTTTTCTTTGAGCTATGTCCATTTTCTTCATACAGTTATCAGCAGCTAAAAATAAATTAACGACCTATTTTTTACTCAAGTCCATGTTTTTGATCACATATCCAAAATTGAAAGCAAATATATGAAATGGTGTACATATTTGGAAAACTAGTTTTTCTTACCAATAACCAAATAATTCTGATTCGGATATATATGTTATGTCCAGAATAAAAGTAACTAAAATTTCTTACGAGGTTTTAATTTAATGTAATAAGGAAACTATTTCCTTATTTTAGAAATTTTATTTAAATTAATTAATCAGTTAAGTAAAAATAATAACGTCTCCTGGATTATAAACTTATAATTGTATCAATTTTAAAAATTAGTTCTAAAAAATTTTAACATTATAACATTCTCATAAAAAATAAAAACATTAAGTAAAAGCTAAACGATAAAAAAATTATGTACTAATATAACATTATTTTAGCAACCTGATATATTTTTTTAAAAATTAATTTAGAACGTTTTATGAGCAAAAAAATTCACTCTTAAGTTCTTTGTGCAAAATAAGGCTATATTTCGAATTTTTGCTCAGGGGAGGGGGTGCACTAATCGTTTTATGCATTATTTATATAAACTAAATTTCTTCCCACTGCAACTGCCCTATTAAATTTTATATATTGAAATTAGCAGTACATTTGGAACGAGCATGATCAGAGCTTTTAGAATTGTGCTATTTGTATAAATACAAATTTTCCACTAACTGTAGTAAACGAAATAAGTTCAACTCGTATTCAACAATTTTCAAAATATTTGTTTTTCTCAAAATTTAATTATTTAATTACAATTCTTTCGTTATGAATAGGTAGACTAAATCCATATGATAAACGATATGTGCATATTAATACAGAGATGATTAGTAGCCTCAAAATGAGAACATTTTCAAAATCACTGTTATTAAAACTTCAACAAAGCATTACAGTTATTCTGCTTATATTGTTTGACAAAATTTTTTTTATTGGATAATAATACCATTTCTATAAGTCTTGATCATGAATTGTGAAAATGTGCTAGCGGTTTTGGCACAAAAGGTTTTTCAAAGTAATTGCAGGGGAAGAAAATTCTGTTCTCATAGAAATAAAAAAAAATGTCTATTGTCTCAATCTTATAAACTGGCACCTTGAATACATGTGTCTTTCCTAGACCTTTGTGTTTTAGTGGTGCCACTTTTGCAAGCTTCTTTGAATATTATATAACGCTACGTTACCTGTCAACGTTTTAAGAATATGTAAAACTAAATATAGTAAAAGTATTTTTTCTTTCAAAAAAATTCCTTTTTTTGTTGAAAAAAAAATTTATATTCGAAAAATAGGATTACAGAAAAATTTTGTATATCATACCAAAATTTTTATATTTACATCACAAATCAAGTGAAGCCACCTCGTTGTTCCAGAAGAAGTGAATCCAATTTCAAAAGTACTTAAACATAAATAAATGTATTTAGAGTTTTAGGTAACGTTCACTTCTAAAATCTCAGTTTCTCTCTCTAAAATCCCTTATGTTTGTGTGAGCAATGAAATACAACTCTACAATGTACTTAAAAACCTGGAGTGGAAAACTACCTATTTACTCAAAACTATTGCATCTTAACATAGATTAACTTTCTTATAAATAATTAAATCAAAATCATTCAGATTTAGATATTTATTTTGTAAATTAATAAATATAATAATAGATCAAATGAAAAATGTTTCAATTATGTATTCGATATAATTTAGCAGCAGATATTCAGAATAGCTATTAGATATGTTCAAAAATTATACTGAACCTTATGCATCTTATTTATTTCAATATTTTCATAACTTGTTTAAATTTAATATAATTTTAGTTACTACATTGTTGCTTTAGAGTTGTCCAGTAAAGAAAGATAAAAGTAACTTCTCCAAAGATAAGATCTCAGAAAATATAGAAGACATAAATAGGAAATAAAGTACAGGCTCTTTAAATGACACAGCTCAAGTTTAGGAGTTATGTGGATTATATATATATGTCGATTATAAGTTGCTTACAATTTACTTTTTTAATTCTTTGAAAAACTCTATCTAAAGGCATATAATTGAAAGTAAAAAAAAATCTGAAGACTGTTATCGATGAGAGTGTGTTTAACACCTTTTGCAGAATTGACAGTGAAAAGTTCGTAGAGGTGGCGCAGTTACGAGATCAGGTTTTCTTAAAAATAATTTATTATTAATCCTAAGCAAATTACTCTTCACTGGAGTAATCAAAATAATAAAATAAGTTTAACAGATACTTCTCTAATACGAAAAATATTGCCAGAAAATATAACCCGATCTCATGCACGTATATCATTCTCCCGTTCTCATCTCCAACTGACAAAAACATGTCAACAACCCGTTACTGCACTTGCGTATCAAAAACCCGTTTTTATTTGCATTCTAAGGGGTCTATTCTGGAACCCCCGGTTGGGTTGGGTTCCGCACGTTAACAACGGAACCGAACCCAACCGGGGGTACCAGAATACACCCCGAAGTATTGCCAACCGCAGATGACTAAACGCGCACCAATCGGGTTCGAATTAACCTGAGATCATGGTATGGAATTGGAAAAATACCCAGGGATTCGACTATTCTCGGATCCGAAAATAAATTTATTGCTATTTTTTTTTTTTTTTACAAAATGTCTAACACCATCAAATAACATTACACAATCACATGCATTCTGGATTCGAAATAGTCTTGGGAAGTGAAGGAAAATGCTCAATCACTACGTCATGAAGGTGTTATTGACTGATGCCTTGTCCATCCTCTTTGAAGCCTTTTAAGAAAATCGAAAGTCGACATTCGAATCATATGTTAAATGAAATAACGGTGTATTATTTTTTGATGGAAAAACTTTCAATTCAGAAAAAGAAATCGGTTCGCAACCTAACAACTTGAAATTTATGAAAGAATGCTGTTTCTAAATCGAGCACGGTGAAGAAGACGCATGTCGCATGCAAATGATGTAAGTCACGAGCGCATTCTTTGGATAACTTTTCTGACCAGTTGCAATTTTATAAATGCAAGGGGGCAGAATGTATCGGTTGTAATCTCGCAGTTATGTAGCAAGAAGTCATTTTCATGTTAACGCTATCATTTGTGAGAATGCATGTGCTGAAGATTTGTGGCGATGAAACTTGAATGGCGGAAAGTTTTCATTCCTTTAGTGTCTTCATTGATGGGTCAAAGGAATGGATCGTTGCTAATTTGGCGTGGGTTGGGTTTTCTTATTCTCTGGAAAAGGGTAAGTAGTAGATTCTTCAGTGTAACATTTGTACAGCATTCTCAAATGTTTATTTATAAGTGATAGTAAATGTTTATAAAAAAAGTTATGGCTTCCAAACTCGAATACACTCGCATAATGGTGAATTTTTCTCCTTTTCGTGATTTCTATTTGTGAATTTAGATTAGCATACGTACTGAAACCAAGATGTATCTAAATTATTACTTCTACTGTGTGAAATGCATAGCTGCATCGTATTAGACTTGTAAGTTATCAATGCAATCAGTCTTGGGGGAAAATGGCTTTATTCAGAATGGTCGCAAAGCAGAAATTTCTATTTTATAAGGAAATAAAGTAAAAAGCCTCAATGGTAAACGACAGTTGTATTTTTGTCTATTCTGGATGACTTTCGCGGACGGCAAGAGCCGTTTCTGTAAGCATTTTTAGCTAGAAACATGCCACAGAAACGATACTCAACATTTTTTGTAGAATGAAAAGAAATGGAACCTTTATTTCTTAACCGTTTATTTCTTGCTTCAAAGGCTGCTTGCATTGCTTCCCAGCATAATGGCACTGAGAAATTGAATTCATTTTCCATTACTTACATATCTCTCGAGCACTGTATATTTTGCCACACGATTTTTAATAATTTAATCTGCTAAAATATTCCCAAGACCCGATTTCATTTTGTTTGTTCTTTCGCACACATTTTAAATTTGACGAGTTTTTCGGAATCTGAATTTTGCTTCTTTCGCGGAAAATACTTGAGGATATTACGCTTCCTTCCAAATGTGATATTAAGAATTTAAACTGCGTTTCAAATTGGACAAATCTAGCTACGAGATTCCATATTTCTCAAGGACAATATTCTAATTGTATTTTTAACTGTGATGGTAGTTTAAGGCAAACTAGGCTATAAAACGCGTCATATACAAAGCCCGTATTTACAAATGGATTGCAAGTTATTTAACTAGGAACTTCCCAAGAAGATGCCAAATATGCCATTTGTGGCAAATTTAAACGTGAATAGCTAAATTTTTTGATGAAACGTCTTGCTTTTAATGATTGATCCCTCGAGTTCCGTGATATCTATTATTGCCATAATGCTGACACAGGCCGATGAGTTGGAGAGGACATCGTCACCGTTATCAGAATGGGCACAGATCGAAAACATTCCCCATCAAATAAAGTTGCTCTAGATTATACCTTTAATCATCTCTTTGAACTTGTCTATTAATCTCTTAACGATTTTATCCTTTAAGATTTTCTATTAGCCATTTTATCTAGTAGTAAAATAAAAACTTTGGGATGGAGATTAATTTAAGAAATTAATTTAGCTCATTGGATGTCATTAATTTGTTAATTTTAGTAATTTGCCATGCCGAGACTCTTCGTTATGGTTTGAGATCATAAATGGGAAAATATAGGTTTTTGTTTCATTGGAAAATTTGGCGAGAACTCGGACCAATATTAAAAATTGCATTTAAAAACTGGTAAAATTTTCATTTTCAATGAACTCGCGTTCTGAGATGTTACAGTTCAATTGACTGGACTAGCGAAACATCTTCTACCGAATATAATATTTATTTCTTTTACTCTTTCTAACATCCAATTTTTTTAATACTTATTCCAGCTTTTCTTAACACAAGAGTCGACTATCTTATAAAAAGACTAAGGAAATTCCGAAATCTAGACTAACAATTGATTAATACAGGACTAGAGAGGAACGGAAAATATTGACCAATAAAAAATCCATCTTTCATGTGGTAATGGGCTCAATATTCTCGTCCTATATGTCGGCCTTAATGTATGCAAAGTTATTCTTCAGAGCTCAAGGAGGATATATGCTTCTCTCATTTTTCAGAAACATTAATTTAGAACTCCTTTTTCATGAAAGATCTCTGTACGAACCGTGCCTTCTATTTGAATCAAGTCGCTTCGTAATTTCAAATCGAGTCAAATACTTGTCTAATGAAATGTAAAGTTTTTATGATGCTGAGTAATTTGAGAAGCGCAAAATCCAAATAAGTAACCAACCGCCCTCCTGTGGGAAGGACAGTTCCCCTTTCGAAAGTGATTCCTTGAAAAGTATACAATAGGCGTTTTTAGTATACATTTATATTGTAATATATTCTGTATTATAGTTGGAATGAATTAGTTTCTTTTGTTTGATATTTTAGCTTCAATTTGGGTCCTTCTGTTTTAGGTTAAAAGTTGGTCACCGTAAAATTAAATGTGTTGCAATATTGGCGATAGTTTGCGAAATGGTAGTTTTTTCCCCGATTGCATGACTTCAGGCTCACCGATTTAAACCTACCAAAGTGTGTAGCTTGTTATGCAAAACAACTTTATAAGTTGGGAAACTACTTACAATGCAATAATCTTGAAGCAAGTTAGCATTTGAATTTTTCTCTAACGGTGTATGAAAATGATTCTAGGTGCGAGTGCTCGTTGTTATAATAAAATAACTACATTTGTGTACATTTAAAGAATGTTTGCTATTTATACTAATATATTCGACTTTTATTAGAAATTTCATGTTGCGAACCTTTATTTGAAGTGGTTGCTTTTTCAGTTCCATATTCAATCATTTCTATTTCCATTGTGTTTAAAACGGTATCTTTATAATTGATAGAGGTTATTAAAAACAAGACTTTGGCGACAAACTGGTTCGTCGGGGTTATAGAGCGAGAAAATTTTGAATAAAATTTACGCGTAGATTAATCTTGATATTTCAAATTTTAACAAACGCGAGATTCGAGCTTTTTAAAAACTTTACACTTCAGTTTCTCCAATAATCTCTTCTCGTCTAAATTCTGAGCTTTAATCTGAAACGGGAAAGATTAAACTTCAATTAACCCAGTAACTTGCTTGCTGAATCGTGATTTCCCTAAAATATATACGGATAAGCGAAAGCCTTCAGCATCTGTTTTCTGTGAAATGCAAATCGTCTCGTAATTTTTGTAGACAATTTTAATGATTTGAATTTATGAATGATTTAAATTTTTTTAATGATCCAATAATGTTTTGTGCGCTGCTATAAGTAAAATTTAAGGAGTGATGGTATATCTTTATACATGCAACTATATTGCAGGAAAAAGCGGTAATGCTTAGAAATGTACAAACTAAACATTTATTGCTTACTTTTGATGTTACTTGATCTATAATTACTATAGCCTAGTCGACATAGGAAAAATGTCAATCCAGGGTAAAATATTTTCAGCAATAATACAAACGATATTAATTTCATTAGGATAATGAAAAAGCACTATTGCAAAAATACCCAAAATATTTAAATTTATTAAACTCGGAGAAACACGGCATCTAAATTGGTATAACTGAAGATAACTTCTTGAGTTTTACGACTGGTGTAAAAATTTTTGTACATCTTCTGAAATTATTGTAATAGTTGGATGTCAATGTCGTCTAACTTATAAATACAATCCTAAATTTTTTAATAGCTTTGAGGTATTCATTCGCAACTGCGAAAGTATGCTTGTGCAAGATTTTGTAGCTGTAAATCCTGCGGTCTGTCCTGTTGAGTGCCAACGCACGCAAATTATCCTTTATTATTAGAAATGTGGAACAAAATACAATTACAGCACCAACACTCTTTAGTTGGTAGAGATGGCAAGACTTTTGGAATGGCAGGTTCGAATAAGTACAAGTCGATACTTTTGAGAATTTTACTGGCAACTCACGAATGCTCTAAGCTTACCTGAATATTCATTCAATTGCATAATTACTCGATTAAGGAAACTTTGGAAACATTTTCAAAGTATATATTAGACAACCAGTACTATATTTAACCGGCATTTTCAACATCAAGGTGAAATTCCTGTTTGGTACGGTAAGAAGTCTCAACGTAATAATCTCGTTTAGATTGCCAATTGAATTTCAATTCTGGATCTGATTAATTTTTTACATATCGGGTTTAGCATCATTCTGGCGCATTACAAGTTATCAGGCTCCTATATTTCGTATACAGGGATAGGTTAATCTGTAGCTTTTGGTGCGGTCTTGTTTGCCGCCATTTTTTCTTGGCGCAACTTCGAGTGCTATCGCCAGCTTTTTTTCGTCAAGAGATGGACGGCTCGAAATGGAGAAATTAGTCGTTTTGATGCTTTACGTTTTCAGTGAGCAAGCGAAACTACATGGTTCCCTCTCCTGCTAGCGAAGCCGTAGAATGTTTAAGTTCAAAATATTTGCTGGTATCCACTTCCGATGCTACAGTATGTTTGGCGCAGCATAGCCAATGCTGGCTCCTGCGCCACAAAACCCAATAACAAAACCGGATGCCGCAGTCTTCGCGTGCACACTCTCTCCTTTTTAGATGCCGCAGGCATCGCGAGCAAAGTTGGCGATGCCACTCGGACTTGTGCAACGAAAAGATTGCGGCAAACAAGATCGCACCATAAACTACCGTTTTACCCAAAAAACGGAGCATCTGACAGCAACTGGACACTAAACAAGATTTCTCGGTCTGACTTCCTTTAGTGAATATTTTATAAACTGAAGAATTGACTTGAATTATCTGAAACATTTGCGCGACTTTCCTGAAGTGGTGGAAATGAATATTTTCATTCTTTTTCAGGTGGTTGTTCTGTCTTGGTTCTCGAACCCGAATATTTGATGTTGGCATAAGAGTCCTCAGAGTTGGCAGTCTGTAAAATCCTCTTGCTGAAGATTCCAACATTCTCAATATCCATTGAACGAATCGAAGGCTTCGTTATCGAAAGCCGTGGAAGCTCCAATAGTATGAATCCCAGCACAATGGCAGGATCTGTAAAGTCGGCTGCCAATACATAAATGGATGGTGTTGCATATTACGGTAATCAAAATACTAAATTTCCTTTCAATCAAACTTGTATTGATGAGCAATTTAAGTCAAACTTTTCAACTCGATAATATTACTAATTTAATTACGTCCTCTGTTTAAACTCAACAGATAGCGAAATGGTATATACTCTGCAGTGTTGAACTGATTAAAGGTGCATGTCTGAACCTTTTAACCCTTTGCGGCTCAGTGTGCCAGCTGATCGCACACCTAATCTGACTCGCTTCTCAACCGTCAAATTTAACTATAAATGGAAAATAACAGGTTTAAGATAGGGCTAATAGTACTCTTTTTAGAATGTATATAGCGGCCTTATGAAATTTCATTTCGGAATAAGAATTATTAGAGATAAAGTTTGGGAAAATTCCTTAACTCGGAGACAAGAAATTTTTCAGTTCCGGACTTTTACAATTTTAGCAAATTAACTCGAAGATTTTCCTCTAATATTCTCGAAGTTTTAATTTATGATTTTCGGCAAGATTCAACAATTTTTGAATGTATAAAGGTGGCTGTAACTAAGGGGTTGTTTCTCGTATGAGGAGGGTGGCCCCAAAGGTGGACGACCTCCCCTCGGAATGAAGTAAGTTGTTTTTAAAAATTTCTTCGTATATTCTATGTCTAGACAATAAACTAAATCCATTCATGATGTTTTTCATCATATTTCAAAAAATTTAAAGCCCTGCGCCCCAAAGGGTTAATCGAAAAATCTATAAATCGCATTGACTATTATGAGGCGAAGTACCGATAAAGAATGTCGAGTTATCCTCCCCATATTCAGAGTCAAGATGTCAAGCCCCTTCTTTCGAATCCCATCCTCACTTTCAAGCGTATCGGATCTCCTTGCGGTAATAAACGCACTTACGGATCCTACATTGTAGGGAATCGGGTCGCTTCTCATTGGCTGTCGGCGTCACGTGACTGCTTGTTTCTTAATGATATCGTAGCACCGCGCTTAGTCGGGATTTTGTCTTCCACTATCGCATCAGGGAGAAATCAAAACGACCTAATTATGATTATCTGGGTGTTTCTCAAGGAAATGAATAGATTTTTAGTACAAAACTAATAAAGGACGAACCTTCGGCATTGGCAAGCACTGTTTAGTTTCACTACGTCATTTAGAAGCAAGCAAAGTCACGTGACGTTGAGAGCCAATGAGAAGCGACCTCGTTCCTTGCTCTGTAGGATCCGTAAATATACGTAATAAAGTCTTAAAGGGTCAAGATTTCAAGGAAGGAAATATTATATAAGCGATAGCAATTGATGAAAAATAAGGAAATTGCCTGAACTTGAAATTCCTTTAAATCGTAGTGAAAATAGGCTAATGTTAACTTGCACTCGAGGGGTTACTCTCGTTAGCCATTTTGGACGGGTATATCATTTTGACGCTTCTTTATTTCGACGGTTAAAAAATGCAGTTTTAAGATATTGAAGAATAATTCTTGAAGAAAAATGAATTTATACGACTAAATTTTTCGAGTTTTGAGACGATCGCTCGATAGTGTTGCATCTAATTACTTTTCAGAGTGCAAAGGGGAATGCGGTTTATGCTTCAAATTGCGAGAGATTAAAATCTTTTTAAAACAATGTCTTGCCAAAGAAAGCAGCAAATTTACTTCCTTGCAAAAATTTACCCTTTTCAAATCGGGATGGATCATTCACGAGAGTATTCGGTTTGTTTCATTACTAGATATGAAACGATCCGATTAACTATTTACTAGATTAATTTCTTTACCTATTTGCGGCATATTTGCGTCTTGTCACACTGAAATGCATGAAGCATCTAATTAATGTACATTTGTGGAATTTCGATGCAAATTCTGGCTTTTTACCGACATACATAGGCAAAACTTCGCCGGTGTTCTTTTTATATGGTTCAACTATGAATAGACTCAACTGGAATATCTGCACAAATGAAAATATTTTTATTTTAACGCATAGTGCTAAAAACAAATGAAGCGTATTTTACCTTCCGCGGTCGCGCTTACGGAAATTTTACAACATATAGTGCATCGTATTACATATTTTTGTAAAAATAACACGATATAAAAGTGCAACTTTAATTTATTATCGGTATTTATTAGCCTAATAGTAAACAGATTTTATAAATAAAATTGCACTTAAATATATAAAATAACGATATAAATATGCAATACGATGCACAATTCAAGTATCTCTTTCAAATGCGCGTGCCCTCTGGAAGGTTAAAATTGTACTGGAACAATGTATTCACATTAAAGCTTTCATGCACCGTTTCGTTGTTAATAGTTTAGATTTTCGAATAAAACGAGAGTTCAGTTAATGGGAATGCGACAGTGTGAAGATTTTAGATCCGGAAGAATTCGATTTTTTTATTGACGAACGGTAACTAACCTGAACATTTGAATTTCTGTGAAGCTTCTCTTGATTCTATTTCAAATGTCTAGAAATTATTTCTAGAAGTGAAGGGAGTTTTTAATAAGTTGAAATAATTTTTGGTGCAATTTATTTCTAGGATGGACAATAGCGTCTTCAAGAACAGTCGTTTGATTTGGAATAAAACTCAGCTGCCTTTCTCCAAGTATAAGCGAGCTACAAAATTCTAATCGTGCTGGTCCTTTTAGGATCGTTTTCCTTCATTAAACCAAGACCTTCAAGACGTGAACCAAGGTTTGCTCAAACTTTTTAAACATTCGAAAGCAAATTCCATTTGTTTTTATATTTTGAATGTTTTAAATCGTAAAGTTGAAACTGGCATTCATTTGTAAAATATTGGTTATATTATTAGTTCTCAGTATTATAAAATGTTTAACTTTTGAAATATTTACCAACCATTTAAGAACGTTATACATATTATAAATCGGAACTTCAGAACATTTGAAGGTTAAGCTTTAATCCTTCGCCATACACCTGTTATTAGTTGTTGACGCGAAGCGACTCGTTGAAACATGTCGGTTATAACGGGCATCAAATCAAATGGGTAGAAATCTATTGGAAAGATGCTGATGTAATCTCTTGGGCATCGTACAGCCAATGACGAGCCATGCTTCGAAATATTGGGCACAGTGCCACATCTAAACTGCATTAGATGAGCCACATGCAACCGCTTACACAGTAGTTTAGCTCCATGGCCGTTGGGAGTGCCCATTAACCAGGTCTGCTCAATATAGGCCAAAAAACTAAAGTTCTGTTAGTCTTGTTACGAGTTTTCTAGTCTCTATCGCACATGTGCAAGATGCAAACACAAGACTCTGGTTTCCATTCACTAACGGAGTCGTGATGGTCCTTTGGCAAAGTCTTAAGTATTCACTTTCAAATTTTGTTTTTAAAATTTAAGTTTTAAGTGTACATATTTGAATAGCCATCTTTATAAATTGGTTGTTTCAAATAATATAAACTAAAAGAATATTGTGCAAGAAAACTACCGAAGCTAATTTTTTCTTCACACATCCAATCCAAGTTTCAATGGTACATATTGCGGAAGAAAGTATAACAATGGGGACAAACCCACTCCTTGGCGTGTGCAAATTATTTATGCAAGGGTTTCTATCCTACGTTAGACTTCTGTATTGGCTTTTTCCGATTTTATTGGTGTTTATTTAATGGATGATCAGCAGTGTCGGTGAGTAAACTGAATTTGTAAGAAATATCCCCCGTTATTAAATTCTGAGACTTTATAGCACAGAAACTAATGTCGCTTTCTATCCGGATAGGCCTGTTTAGATTTCACGTAGCTTGTCCTTCATTGGACCTTGCATCATAAAACTTGAAGCTTACCTGGCAAGTTACGTCGGCTACCTATTATGTGGACCGGATATTCTGCTACAAGTGGGCTGATACTTCACCGATTACTGTTGGCAACCTTAATGAAATTCTTGCTCGTATTTAAATTTATATTGCTGCTGAATGAATTGCCCCTCTAGTTCTTGACATGAATTGTTTTTCAAAGTAGTCTTATTTCTTTGAGAACTAAATACGCTTTTAACATTTTTGAACCTTCGAGTCGCAGCAAACATCTTCAGCCAGCTTGGGCACCAGAGAGATTCTTCTCTCGTCCAGAAAATTAACTAAAAATGTCATCCATTCTGTATCTGCTAGTTTTAAAAAATTCGATTCGAAGCTTGGAAGGTTGTGTATTTCAAATTATTTAACGAAACTGAGATTTCGGGGACACTTTGGACAGCATAGTGTATTTTGGCTTCTGGAGACTAGTTTCTTCCCCAGTTTCAAAACTTGATTTGCAATCAATGTTCCTGTGTACTGGCTTTATGACAGATAGCCTTCTATTTATATTGGTCTTGAAGCTGGGCTGTCAGCTTTAAAAGCTGCTTTAAATTCATGGCCTCTTCTCTAATTGCTTCATTGTTTCTTAGATGTCTGAGAAGCAAGAAATTATCTGCTTTCTGTCCTCCATATAACAATTTCGTCAGTGATGGATGGGAAATATCTTAATTCTCCATTAAAAATTCGTCGACTAATTTTACCAAACGAATTCTTACAAACCAACGGTTGGACTGCGAATTGGACGTGTATATTCCACACATCGGAATCGACTCCAGTCTGTCGCACAGGAAACACAATTTTCACGGTCCAACTTATTTCAACTGAATGTAAAAATTTTAATTGTAGAAGCAAATGATTTGGTGAAGCCCATCCTCAACTGCTCGACTTTGAGCGATCATACTAATTTGTTTTATTACTGAAACTAGCTTCATGAGGCAATCTAAATTAGACTTTACAGTCCATTCTTTTTTAATGAAACCAAATTTTTTAATAGTTTGTAGCCTCAATAACGCATTGTTTGCCGCAGCATGACACGTCTGGGCCCTTGTGCCATAAAACTCACTCGTAAACCAACGAAATAGTAAATTTGGAATT
>BGPR01039263.1:0-14372 GCA_013235015.1 Araneus ventricosus
TTTTTGTGTCAATTAAACAATAAAAAAATGTTATAGTACAATTAATTTATACTATAAGATGTACAGGTTTATGTAACATTATAAAATCGATGCCTGTCTAGTTTCAAACCTTAATCATATTTTTACGTTAAACATATTTAAAATTATAATTAATGTTTTCTGGTTCAAAATTTAAAAAAATGGTGTAGAAAATTTTATGCACCTTTGGATCAATGGCGCCCCTGGGCCATTGATCCATCCATTTAGCCGAATGAATAAAACAGCTCTGGTCATCAACACCACTGGCTTTCTCAAAAAGAGAATTTGGACAGAACAAGCCAAATTAATAACTTAAGAAATGTAAAAGAAAATGTACAATAGAATAAAAAAATAAATGAGTAAATAAAATTAAAAAGAAATTGAATAATAAATAAGTAAGTAATAAAGTAAGAAGTAAATGTCAAAGAAATTGTTTTTTAGGTATCCAGGTTAGGCTTAGGTATCATCTAGTTCCTTTGTCAAGATTTTCTCCACAATCTGAATGACAGGGTTTCTGACAAGTTGCAATTTCAGTCAAGTTTTCAGTTCCATATCCGTCCAGCAGGAGGCCACAATTTGCGTTGACTTTTACAAACCTCTTTGACAATATGTAGACTCGTACCTACTGCTATCGTCTTTGTAGTTACTTTACGTCCTGATGTGCTTTCAAAGCACCATGGACAGTGAAAATTTGGTTTTCAAAGAGATATTTTGTCCATCTTTCTTTAGACGAATCTCTATCTACTCTGTCAGGAATTCATCATTTGAATCTTGCTTTTTGTTTTAAGTTGAATGCATTATTTATTGAAATTTATGTCAATTAAATCTTTTTGTGTAGCAAGCTTTGCAAGGCTGTCTGCATTTTCATTTCCAGCAAACCCCATATGCGCTTTTATCCAATAAAGCTCAATTTTATATTGGATCAATTGTTTCATATCGTTAACTAGCTGTTGTGTACCCGCGGCTCTGCACGCGTTTATCTGTTCTATACATATAAAAGAAAAAGAAAAACGCATAGGCTTTTATATCGTATAGTTTTCGAGTTTTAATATACAACCCCTGTTTTATTATCCTCAATCCTAGCTAATACCTAATTTAATACTACATTAAAGGTTTCGAATAAACGACATTTTTGATCTCACCGTTTGGAGCATATATGTAAAGATTGCTTGGAGTTTTCATTCCAGAACATACCATGGGGGAGACAAACTTGATAACGGCAGATTTGTTTTACATCGTACTCTCATCCCAAATGATAAGTTTGTAATTTGTTGGACAATCGCCTTATCATACCTTTTGCTTGTATTGCATATAGGATTCTCAGTGTCAGCTACGATGAGAGAGAATAAGAGACGAAGAATGTACCGTGCGCCACCATCCAAAAGTCTGATAGCTATTCTTGATGGAGCAAGGGCAAGAGCTATATGAAATTTAAATTGGATTTCAGTAAGGCAGACATTTAGATTGGATTTCAGTAAGGACATTTAGAATGGATTTCAGTAATATCGAATTAATTAAAGATGTTGCTTCAGCTCCACGTGAGACTGAGGTTCACCGTTCTCTTCAGCAATTAAATTCCCCAATACTTCATGCGCTGTTGGCTGATCTTTTGTTAGTGAAGTTTATTTGTTACCGCCATATCTTTTGAAATATTCACATCGTAGTTTGTTATATGTTACAATTTTCTGTTCAAAGCATCATGTGTTGACTTGTAGGCATGGGCAGGCACAACGTTTTCCCATAATTAATAAGCATCTTGATATTAACTGCTATTAAAAATCAACAGTTACAAAATTCAGAAACGCTCAAACAATATTCACTAACCAAAATGCAACATTATCATGATGGAATGACAAAGTGAATAGTTTTGGAAAATATTTTCGGTTGAGTTTGTATTTTTGTGAAAATATATAAAACGTGTGGTTGGTTCAAATTTTGTGATCTGCATTCACACATTGCTATATTAAAAACCTTGACATCCAAATGGTATGTTATTCAAGAAAAACTAAGAAAAGGGGGATGAAGTTTATCATAAGCCCCTCGAGAACATTTCTACGAATTTTCAAAGCTATATGTTTTATACATTGGTGCACATTAAATCAACGAGAGTTCTATTTATGGTATAATGCTCAAGATATATATATATATATATAAATGATTTCGTGGTTGGAGCGTTAATTAAAAATCAGGCCGAGTTATTAACTAACTTTCATTTATTATGGGAGGAACGGATGACGGAATGAACGTACATCTTGGTTTAAGTTTTAAGCCAAAAGAAAACAGATGATCCCTGCATTTTCTCAGGTAGGGATTTAACATATAGAGATACGTGATCAAAGTGAAGGGAATAATAGCTATATTTAGTATATTATGTAAGTGTTTTAGGGAAAAGTCTGGAAAAGAATTCGCGATTTATGTTGGCGCGTGGAAGCGATTAAAAATATTCTTTTAGTAATAAATATGCCAAACGAGATTTAATATACCTCCAGCGAGGGAAATAAAACGAAACTGAAGTTTAAGAAAAACGATTTTGGAATAAATTAATATAGTACTAAGATTTTAAAATATATAATATTAGAATTTAAAGTAAAATTAAGCAAGATTATTACATATATACATACATAGTCGGATCGGAAGCAAAAGCTACATAATCAAAAACAATCATAAACAACAATGTAAAAAAGCAATGTAATAAACCGATCGAAAGAGAATACCACGAGTTTTAATATAGACAAAATAGAAATATAAACAAAAGGGGGGAAATAATAGAAATATAAACAAAAGGGGGAAATAATAATATAAAACACAAACGCAACGATTGCGCAATAAATCTTGCAATTCTAGGAGTGTTGTGGAAATATATCAAATTGAAATTGAAATGGAGAGACACAAAAGGATGGAAAGTTTTTCGGTAAAAGAGTACAGATGCTTCGTCAAGGAAAGTGAAATACAAACTAACTGCATTAAAAAATCCCAACACTTTCTGCGAACAGTGTTAGCTAATAAAGCTAAAAGAACACTGCCTTCGTCCCGAGTGTTAGGATAGACAAGAAAGCAAGCCAAATATGAATGACCAAGAATTAAAAATGTGCATACCATAAAAGAGATGCAAGGCAGCAGGGCAGGAAGCAAAGAACTGAACGTGACGTATTGGTGACCGGATGTTTTCAAAGTATCAGATTACTAGATTTGACGGCTAAGTTTTGAGGTGGGGGGGAAGTTTCGATTAAGATTACGATAAAGAAAGAGAAAGTGATGAAAAATAGACAAAAATTGTGAAAAAAAGAAAAATTTAAAAATTAATGGGAAAATGATAAAAATTAAAGCATTTTTGGAATAGCGGCTAGAAGAAATTATTTTGAATTCCATTAATAAACGGCTGAAAGATGCATTTTCGAGGTAATCGAAATTCGGCAAGTTCAGTTCTTTGTCTTCTCTCCTGCTGCTTGTATCTATCCATTTTATGGTATATACATTTTTAATTCTTGGTCATTCGTATTTGGCTTGTTTGTCTATCCTAACACTCGGGGGGAAGGCAATGTTCTTTTAGCTTGATTAGATAACACTGTTCTGAAAAAGTTTTGGGATTTTTCTAATGCTGTTAGTATGGATATCACTTTCCCTGACGAAGCATCCATACTCTTTTACCAAAAAACTTTCCATCCTTTTGTGTTTTTCCATTTAAATTTGAATTTGATATAAGAGTTCGATTATAAACGAAAAAAGATAAAAACGAGAAAAGAAGACAGAAAATGAATCAAAAATTTAGACAGACACAGGATTGATCTGCACGCCAAATACTTTTGGAAAGCTTTAAAGTTCGCTCATTGCATACAACTAAATGATATAATAGACGAAGGCGAGTAGCTATTCTTTCTGTCTTGAACCTAGCCGGAACTGGATTTTCGGATGCTCCTGTTTTGCGCTAAAATCTAAATGTTCTTTTCCCCCCCTTTTCAATATCACCCACGGTTGACCTTCCCTTTCGTGATTTCTTTTCATTGGCTGATTTTAGGTTTCAGATTCACTTTCATGTTGCCTGAATGGGAACTTCGCTGGGTCCTACATATTCGATTTCTCTTATTAAAACGGAACTCACCGAAAAAAGTACTGAACTTATCTAAAATTGAAATCAGATAATAACGACTACAAGTTTGAACTATGTGATGGTAAATCTATTTTTGAAAAATTGTATTTCAATTGTATTCTAGTAATATTGTTATAGTACTGCTTGTTTCTGGGAAGATGAGTGTCAATGCTGATAAGTCACCGTGTTTTTTTCGAAGATTCATAAGATGAACTATTTTTGCAAATACTTCAATTAATGTATTATTTTACTAGTTTTTAGATTTAACAAGAGTTGACAAAAACATTCTTATTTACTGATTCCGGCATTTAAATAAATATTATCCCTAAAAATGTATATTATCCCTAATAATAATGTATTAAATTTTAAATATGTATATTATCCCTAAAATGTACTTCGAAAAGACTGGATCAAACAGCAGTGAGAGGTATGGAAAAGTGGTCTAAGTCAACAACTTTGTCTTCTTATATTTCTGTAAGTGTTGCTAATGGAAGCGTGCAACTTTGTATGTGAATGAAGAAGAAACATTTTGCGAATTGACATTTTTGCTCGATGGGGGCCGTATAAATATTTAATTTTTGTAACTTTTTATTATCAATCCCCTTGGATATCAAAGTATTTTCATACAAATTCTCACCTTATTCGAGGAAATTTTGTAATTGGAAGTACATGTCTAAAATCAATATTTAAATATATATATATGACATGAATCTCATTCTTTATCATATAGACATATTTTGTTATTTTGAACACACATGTATACAGAAGTGCTTTTGCTTTGAAGACTATATCTGAAAATATATTTAGAACAGTATTACTAAGAATACGGAGTATAATATGTATTCCTCAGTTTCGGATTATTACATTTTTAACTCAAACTCTTTGTCGGAGATTTGATCTCCTTATTAGGAATACAGTATTTGACGACTAAAATAACACTATCATTAATAATAAACATTTTTAAATTTTGCTTGGAATAATTTATTAGGATTTACAATCTGTTACGGCCAATTAATGACAAAAACTTTACTATGACTATTATCGGTACATTTTTATTGAATAATTCCATAGCAATTGCGTGTCAACAATTGCGTCTTCATTCAGGTTTTTTATTTCTTAAGTCTTGTTTTTGAGTTTTTTTCAAGCATTTGTGAAAAAATATTCTATACTCAGATATGTAATTTTCTATCTTTAATTATTTTGTCACAACTAAAGGAATTTTTTCGAAAAGAGAGCATTCTAATTTCAATGAATAACTAACTGTCATAGACGTAAAGATTTATCGTGGTTGAAAATTTTTGTGCTATAATTGTTGATACACTTGGCTTACTTGGATGCCAAGAGGATTATAACGTTCTAAGAAAGTTCCAAGAGGATAATAACGTTCTGAGATGCATTTTCGAACTACTTTCCTTCATCTCAGTATTTGATTTGAATCTTTTTCCTCTGAAAGCTTTCTTCAGCTCATCAATTATTGCGAAATCAAGAGGTAATGGTTGATTGAAGACATACTTCTTGAATTGGCCGTGTGCGTGTGAGCATTTTCATATTAATACATATGTTACCGCTAAAGCTCGAAAGCCGTTAATGTGCACATTACCTAGCTAATCTGCAGATTAACTGATTTACTCCGTTAACATGCGGAATCAAGAGTTTTCCGCATTTTACCTAGGTAATGTGCACATTAACTGCTTCCGTATCGTTCAAAAGTTTGTTTCTCACATTTCCTTTCCCTTCACCTCCCCCCTCTCCCTCCACTTTTAGTTTGGTTTCGTGCTGTGAGTATTAAAGTACCCGAAGTAGACAGAGTAAAAACTGATGCCCGCTTGATTTTAGCTGTGGTTCTTAGTAAAACAGAGGATGGCTTTTATAAACTTGGTATTAAAACGGGTATTTTAAAACAATTGTATGAAAAATCTTGATTTAGTGTTTGCAAAGAGATTTTTAACGAAAGAAGATGCCCCTGCTGTAGAAATATCTTTACATCAAAGAGCAATAAAACAATCCCTTGGTACTGGGAAGGGTTTCAGAAAATTGACTGCAAATCTAAATTTACCTCAAATAGATGGGCTTGTCGCAAAAACCAATTGCTATGTAATTCAAAGTGTCGCCAATCTTTAGATTGCACTAATAAGTAAGCATAATTTTATCATATGTTTTGCAAATTCATTTCCTTAATTGTAATAATATTTTAAACCGTTTCATTCTTTCTATTATAGTTTTTTAATTGATTGATGATTCATTCTATCAACTAATTTTTTGACTGTTTGATTGTATTAACTTGATTCTTTAGATATCGAAAAATAAATAACATTATGTTAATTTAAGCATACAGAAACGTTGCTGTTGTTCCAGTAAAGATCTTATTTTCACTTTAACGAGTGCCTAGTAGGTAATGCGCAGATTATCTAGGTAATTTGCAGATTACCTAGGTAATTTGAGAAATAAAACAATTTTCGGCACTTTTACGGATCGCCCTAGTTCTGCTGATTAGCTAGGTAATGTGCACATTAACTGATTTCTGCACTTTAGCGGTAACATATACATTTATCCTGAACTTGAAGTAACGCTGTCACGTGGTTTGGTTTGGATACGTACCAATCAGAATCGGGCGATCTGTCTACGCCTATAAATTAGCATACACTGTTTTCAATCTTTGGTGAGTTAAGTTTCCCTTCTTTTTATTATTTATGTTGCTTCACCCACACGCGGTAAAACAAATTCCGTTATCCGTTTATGTTTATTCATTATTGTATGATAAGTATCTTGCCAATCACTTTGAAGTTTTTTACTAATTGCTTATAAAGTTCTGATTTGAGTGTTGGTAAATGAGTTCTGTTTTTGAAACTATTAAAAATAGTTCTTTCTTAAGATTTGAATCTGTGGTGCATTCTATTGCGAATCACTATTTGTCTCAATCCGATTTTAGTCATTAATTTCGATATATTTTGCAGAAAGAAAGTTAGTGTCAATTGATTCATCATTTCTGTTTTTCATGCTTTTTTACTTTCTCGTATACGAAGTATACAAAGAGAAAGTATTGTAATCGTCAAAAAATTCGAACTCGAGATTTTGACGAATCTCCACGTTTTAAACCTCCCTGAGTCCGAAAAACACAATTTTGGAATTATGTCTGTATGTCTGTCTGACTGTGAACACGATAACTCGAAAACTATTAGAGCTACGGGGATGAAATTTGGTATGTGGTCTTTAAACATAATTTGTAGGTTTCTATCAAATTTTGGACAAAATCCGTCAAAGGGAAGTCTGTCTATTTGTATGTCCGCGGTCATGTGAACGCTATAACTCAAAAACTTGAATAGCTAAATGGATAAAATTTGGTACACAGTTTTATCGTTATGAATGTAGGTCCGTATAAAAGTTTGGGCCAAATCCGTTAAAAAGAGGCGTTCAAATTGCATATTCAATTTCTTTTAATCCGATTCTCATGCGCATGCGTATTGTTAGCAATCTGTTATTGTTGTAAATTTTATTTACAACAATATATAATGTTTTCAAGCATCAGTTGTTAACAATTTTTTTATTGTTGTAAATCAAACCGATCTCATTATTTCAGCAAATCTTTTATTCACGCGCTTTTGCAATTGTTACGTTTGTGGTAGTATAAATTGTTTTCTTGGGAATTCAATTCCAAAGCAGAAGTTTCGCTTTAGCATTCATTGCATTGCTTATTTTATCGCGCCTGCTTCAAAGTAATATTTTTTTGAAACGTGGCAACAGATATTTGATTTCAGGTTTGTTTGTTTCTTTGTTTTACTTTCTCGTATACGAAGTATACAAAGAGAAAGTATCTCCACTACGAATCTCCACTCAGAAAGTATAGGAGAAAGTTTAGGGGAGACCACTCCCGCTGGTTTGTTTTGTTTTTTAAACCCTCTGCCAACGTGCATGAGATTTTCTACTGTAACTTTCGTTAATAACTCTGTGACAATCAGATCTGAGATAATGTTACAAATGTTCTAGTAGGAGAGCAATGCTTGTGGGGAGCATCTGCTGTTCATTTCGATTTCACTGCCCATCGCAGTGAGGTCGATGTTTACTAATAATGTGCCCCTTCTAAACTTTTACATTCTGAGTTTAAAATATCGCTATCTATTTGTTCAAAGCTTAGAGGATTTTAGTTTAATTATATTAACGCCCCGTTTTGAAGCAACACGAGGGCTAATTTGGGACCTCGATACATTAGCTCCTTGATAAAATTTCATTTCTGAGAGATTAGTTGGTAAGCTTAGTGCTTTAAGAGAATTAATTTACGAATAAATGACGCTCTGTTTGTATAACTATAAATGTGATCAGTCGGTACAACCTGACTTGTATTGTTTTTTAATATCCCGCTATCGAGGTACAAAATATCAGAATTCCTTAATTTTATATCTCCTAATTTAGTAAAAAAAATTTAGAGCATAACTGACGCAATAAATAATTCTAGAATCTAATCAGGTAGGATAATCAAGTTTGCTTTGTGATTTCTGTGTCTTGATGTCGATGTACAAGACAACATAATTTTGACATACTACATGGACAATGGATGATTTGGCAATCGGCTCTATTAGATATTCTTCTAAGCAAAATGTTTAGAAATATTAAGCTTCTACAGATATAACGTGCTTAGCTTAGACTTTAATTCTACGATGCAACGGTTTATTTTAATTGTACTAACGTCACATTTTGAGGCAACACGAAGGCTATTTTGGGACGGACCTCGCAATTTTGAACTGCGGTCAGATGACGAAGACGACATCTGAGGTGGCACACCCCTCTCCAAACTTTCGCGCCACACCAGCAAGAGGATGTTTGGCCACTGGATATGATTTAGAGTGCAGCGGGCACTCTATGGGACCCTCCTATCCCCAAGCTGAGACCTTGCCATTAGGCCACCGTGGCCCTCAAAGTATAGAGGAGACATAATTACTTATTTAGACTACGCGCCTTGTTGACTGTTCTATTTCTGTTTACGCTACATGGCATTTTGTGCCGTCTGCAATCAATCTGTTTCCACTACTTTAAGGATGACACTTTCTGCCAGTTTTTTCCTCCGGTTTTCAGTAAAATGAGTTATGTATTCACGTAAAGAGCGTCTTCCATTTACTTGATTGCTACAAATTCTGAAAGAGATCTACAATTTTGGTTTAAGAACAGCATACTAATTTTTATTCATTTAGCTAAATTTTAAAATCATCTCGTTTAGAAACGTCGAGACGTATGCAGACGCAAATTGGTTCCACAAAAATTTTTTTTAGGCTTAAGGAAGCTACTCGCCTAACGGCAATATTTATTAAAACATCAATGTCAAACATTTTCACGATTGCAATTATGTGTGTGTACTTCGTATACGAAGACATCAAAAAGTTGTGAAAACAAACTTACCCTGAATAAATATTTAATTTTCCGCTGAAATAATTTTCTTTATTAAACAAACCCAGTTATAATAACTGTCTGTAGCATCCCAGACATAAACTGTCCATTAAAGTTATCATAACTATTCTGAATGTTTTTATTGCACTAGTTAATAAAATCATTTTGACAATTTTGGAGGCAGTTCAGAGATAGTCATTATTTTATTTCATCACATAAAACAGCTTTCTTTGTTGATGAAAAAATCTCCATTAAATTGTTCCATAGATAAATAGTAAAAATCCCTTAAGGGTATCAGAAATCCCAAATCTTGAAATGATCCAGAAACTAATATAAAATAAAAAAGAGAGCATCAAAAGATACAGAAGAAATATGCACTGGTGTTCAATATCTAATGATAACAGTCGACATGGGAAATGTGAAAAAAATTGAAATTTACTAGTCAACTATCTTTAAATATCTGAGGATATATAGCACTCCAGATAATTAAGGCCTTTTACTCTTTCCCTAAAAAATCAAAGAAGCTTTCTAAAGGAATGTTATGCTGAGTGTTTTCAATATCAAAAATAATCTTATGGAGGTAATTTCAATTTTAAATTGATCCTCCTTTGCGTCATAGAAAAACGTATAGCAATATTTTTATTATTACTGTACTCTGAAGAATGACTTTATGGGGCTGTCGGGTTTACAATGAGACTAGGAATTTCACTGTTCAAGGGAAAATGAAGCTGTACTTTTAAACCAAATTCGAAACTAGAAATACATTATCATAATTGCAATTCACAAGAGAAAAATATTATATTACTGTTTATAAAAGGAAATGTTTGTGTGCGTGTGTATGTGTGTCCGCGATGTCCAGACGAATCTCTCGCACCTGCAACTCTGAAATTTGGCTCACAAGTAGTCGTAATGGTGACTGAATGCACCTCGAAGCTGGAATTTTAAAATTTAATCTAGAAATTTTTTATTTAATGTTTTGTGTTGTTTTGGGTCATTTTCGGCACGTTTACGGCTATCTTTTCTAATGATAGTTGAAAAACAATCGATGGAAAAACAATGGATAGAACAAACAATTTTCTTTCTAATGAAATTTGTTTTGGGCTTCAAACGTAATTTACTGAATTTTGAGAAATTTTTAAAAAATAGTCAGTTTTGCCGACAAAATTTTGTTTTCGTATTTAAATTTACTGCATCCCCCGTTCTAATAACGTTATCTCTTTCATTTTTTGAGATAATGAATGCAATATTCCTCCTTATTTAAAACAAGAACGGTTAAAATGTCTTTTATCGTTGAATATTAATTAATTTTTTTCTGAAGTGTTAAAATATTTTTGCTGCATTTTTTCCCTCCCTGATTCTTTGTAACCAAGGTCGCGGTGTTCTATTCCCAACATGCATTTCGTCGAAACCACGTGACGTCATTGTATCTTTGCTTTCAGTAAGATTTTGAAGTACGATCGTAACATCTGTCGTCGAGCCGACAGTATCATGGTTTTAATTTGTTTGTTTTTATACTTTTTGATCTGATTTTTACTGCTCTCTTTTTCTGTGTTTATTTGTTTCTTTTTTAATACTTATCTATTTTTTATATTTTTACTGTTCCTTGCTTGCCCGAGCAGTAAATCAAGCTATTCTCGCCCCACCGAGGTGGGTCGATTCATGTTTACACTCCCAGCTCTCTTGTATTTAAAATTACTGCCCCTGTTCGGGCAATGCCTGTATCATCTTATTGTGCTCAATAAATCCCGTCCTCCACATGCTGGTGGAGCAGCTCTCTCCCTGCTGGTCCTCTACCGGTCTTGCACCCTTCTTGGGTAGGCCGGGCCAAGTGTGGGTATCTTTGCACCACACCAACGGGAAGCCGTTTGGCCCTCTACGGATGATTTAGCGTGCAACATGCCAAATACACGACGGATCTTCAGTGGAATCGGGTTTCGAACTTGTAACCCTCTGGCTCCAAGGCCGAGACCTTACCACTAGACCACTACGGCCTCACCAATCTTCTGAAAGGAAACTGCATTATTTCAAATTCTTAGCTGTTATAGCTTGGAAAAGTGCGGTACTGGCTCAAGTGTTGTTTTCGTCATCCAACTACGGATCAAAATTACCAGGTCTGTTCGAAAATAACCATCGTATAGCTTCAAAAGATAATATTAATTTAACTAAACTAAGACTGGACAGCTCCGAAGTTAGACACTTTGCTCTGGTTTAAAAGTGTCTCGAATTTCAGTTAGATAAGTAAACAATTATACATTATCTTATAATTAAAAAGTTGAAGTACAGATTATTGACTTAGTTTTTAAAATTAAATTTCAGATGAATTATGTTTACCAACTTGAATTACCCATTAGAACATCATTGGTAAATAATAGCAGCTGACCATGGCAATATCTTTGAATATTATTCATTTTTGTTGTGTGCAGATCCGTGGCATCATTAGTGTTGATTGTCAAGCCAAATGGTAAAGAGTGTTATCCCCAATACACAAATAATTCAGGATGAATTTCGAAAAATCTAATCTCTTTAGCAGAGAGGAAAGTCATCAGGAGGTAGCGTCAAATGTATCATTTAAGGCATTGATAGATAACCATGGAATCTTCTAAAACTTCTTCCACTCGGATAGAAAACTGATAGGATCATAAATCAGAGAAACCATTTTATTTTCTATCAGTTTAGCAAACAAAGAGAATAAAAACGATCAGAGGCAACGCAGAAGAACGTGACAACTATAACTGAAAAACTCATTTGTATTCGCTGGCATATATGATTGAACAATCAATATTGAGAGAAGTTTATCAAACGTAATACAAATTTAATACAGATATTTTAACCTTTTATATATTGCTTCGTTCCGTGATCCGGTTTCCTAATTTCTTGATTTTTCTTGCTTAGCGAATTGTGACATTTTTCGAATTATGTCCTTTTGTCTGTTGATTAGCGAGCATGATTGCTTAAAAATGTAGCAAGCTAAATACATGAAGTTTGGCATGTGATCTTTCTACCAAAATTGTAGATACATATCTACAATTTTGATACAATAGATATATATATTAAACTTTGACCAAGTCCGTTGACAGCGAAGGCGCTTGTAACATTACCCTAATTTCGGGGTTATCAATATAGCATGCTAGCACTACGCGCACGACGTTGACCGTGGAATCAGGACTTCAACAAAATGGGAAAAAAGAATGCCCACCAATGGACACGGAAAAGTTTTGAAAACAAAAGATACACATCGGATTGTAGAAATGCATGCTAGAATGAAAGCATATGACGTCACCTGCCGCGAGGAAGGTCACTTGTCTGGAGAAACTCTCGCTGTTAAATCTCGTTAGCAAAGAAACTGTTTGAACTGATTTGGGAAAAATTAATTTTTAAAAAAAGAAAAAAGATATTTTAACCGTTCTTGTTTTAAATCCGACAGAAACGTTCCAGTTATAAACTGAAAAAAAATGAAAAAGATACAGATGTTAAAATGCCAGATGCGATAATTTGAAGAAATCTTTATTAAAAATTACCATAAAAGTGACTATTTGTCAAAATTTTCTCAAAATTCAGTAAATTACGTTAGACGTACGAAAAAAACTTCATTAGAACAGAAATCGTCTGTTCTTTCCGATGGTGTAACTGTTTTTTTCGTATTATTCGAAGCCATGCTATTGAGAAATGAGTGCGAAAAATCACTCGAAACAAAACACTAAATAAAAAATTTTTAGATTAAATTTTAAAATTCCGGCTTCGACATGCATTCAATCACCATTAAGACTACCTGTGTGCCAAATTTCATGGCTGTAAGTGCGATAGATTCGTCTGAACATTGCAGACACACACACACACACACACACACACACAAACATTGCCTTTTATAAATATAGATGAGGCGGTGAGGGTTACCGGTGTAGCCTCAAAGGTGTTCGTGCGAGGCATGATAATCACAGGCAGAGTGATGGACGAGCACAATATCCTAGTTACTATGAGCACAGTACTGCATACTATCATTAGCATGCAGGGTTGCGGTGATTTAAATCAGTTGATTAAAATCATTGATTTAAATCGCGATTTAAATCAACTGATTTTTTTTTAAAAATCACTGATTTAAATCACTTTATTTTAAATATCAAGTTAATCTGCTTTAATGAAATAAAATTGTTCATGTATCTTTAAATAGTGATTTTAAAATATTTTAAAATATATATTTAAAGAAAGAATATATAGAACATAAAAAAATATTTCATTGAATTGATGTAACTAGAGAGAAACCCTTGCGGCGCAAGGCAATAATTTTTTTGAAATATGATGAGAAAACATCATGAATGGGTTTAGTTTATTGTCTAGACATAGAATCTACAAAAAAAAGTATTTTAAAAAGCTTGCTTCATTCCGGGAGGGCGGGGGGCCTCATGAGAACCCCTTAAATATAGCCACCTTGATACACTCGAAAATTATTGTTGAATCTTACAGAAAATTATAAATTAAAACTTCAAGAATATTGGAGCAAAAGTTTCGTGTTACTTTGCTAAAATTGTTAAACATCCAGATCTAAAAAAAATCTTATCTCCGAGTCAAGGAATTTTCCCGAACTTTATCTCTAATAATTCCTATTCCGAAACAAAATTTCATACGACTGCTATATACATTCTAAAAGGAGTACTATTAGCCCTATCCTAAACCTATTATTTTCATGTACTTATATTAGGATCATGTTCACAAAGAAAGAACATAGTAAAATGCAGTGAGTTTCATTTTAATATTGGAGAAAACTAAATAGCAGACATGACACATTTCCGCGGAAACGCGGATTTCCGCTTTTTCGGCATCGAATTTAATCATTCTTGGGATCGATGCAAATCTGCATTAAAATTTTTGTTAATGTGTTGGGGGGGGGGGTTGG
>BGPR01039264.1:0-14371 GCA_013235015.1 Araneus ventricosus
ACTTGGCGATGGATTCCTCTTTCGTCTGTGAATCCGTAGCTGCCTTTCACTGCTCCAATTCCATCACCAGTTTCTTCACGATGCTGTTCGCCGTGTTTATCTTTGATTTTGTATCCGAAAGAGTATGGCAGAGGTTTATGAATCTAAATAGAGTAAAAGAAATTGAAGGAAATTTAAATTGAAAATTTTTACTTTGATCACAAAATTTTTTTACAGATTTTACATAAAATATTTCGATCGCCGTCTAGTTTTTCGGCAAATAAATCAAGAAATATTCCCTTCGGGTTAAAGATAAAGTGAAATTAAGTCGTCTTTTGTCTAACAGTGTCCTAGGAACTTTATATATATCAATTTTCTTTATTTTCGTATGACACTTTTGTTTCAACATTGGAAAATTTTTCCATGAATTTATTACGTAGTCTCAGTAAAAAGAATTAACTTCGAAATTCGAGGACGTTATAAATAGTATATTATTTTAGTTTTATAAGAAAACGTGAAAGCTATATATCCTTCAAAGATTGAATAAATATGTGTAAGCTTATCATAACATGCTAATTTCGGTAGAGCTTTGCAAGCATTGTGCAAAAGTTGGGTAGGTATAAAAATGCTGTATTGTAGGAAAATGTAATAGTATTTGAATACTACAATAGTATAGTCCTTTAGTGCTTGAAAGAATTTTCAGTTCACTAAAAAGTTTTTAAAGTTATAACAGAGATCAATAACTGTTATTAAAAATGACAAATTCTTTGTGACATAATATCAAATTGTAAGATATTTCATTTTTCTACAGAATTTGTTCAAATATATATAGTGTAATGATGACGAAATAAACAATAAGCTTTAATCAAACAGTCGATTCGTTTTCATTAAAAAGTTAATAATAAAAGAAATTTTTAATCAAAACTAATCGATTAAAACACTAATTTAATTTATTTAATTAAAATACTTTTTTCTCTTTAAGTAAAAAAATGTAGTAATTACACAGTTTTATAAATAAGTTATACAATTATTTAAAAGCAATTGCAAAAAGGCGGAAGTAGCAGTGATGCAAATGACACTTTACATGTAGGGTAAAAATTGAATGCCTTTTTTAAAATTCAGCATTAGAAAAATAAGAGCCAAAAGAGAAACAATTTTTTTAACAGAAAAGATATTTTAAATAAATTTCTGATTTTAAAATGCTTTTTATCCATTCTAGTATAATTTTTAGAACATTTGTTTAGTGTCACTTACTTCTTCTATGGGAGCGAATGGAGCAGCAGCTACAAGTGTTACAACTGCAAGGATCAGTGTCATCTAAAAGAAAGATAATCATATGAAAAATTACATTGTCATAAATATACGATCAATATTTTAAAACTTTAGGTACTTGAAATTTTTAGCTTCACATACTTTTCTGCCTTGAATATTGTAAGAAATTTATAAGAAAACGATATAATCTGATTTATTTTATACTAAATCAGTCATTTCAATTAGCCTAAAATTTCTCTTTTTAAGTTAGTATATTAAAGAAATGTTTCACTTTCGATAAGGTAAATTGAGTAAACTCAATGGGAGAATTTGTTGAAATGATCATTCATTTGTGTATCAGCATGAGAATTTAATGAGCAAAAGAACCTTTGTGTTACAGATTCACTAATGCGCAGAAAATTATTTGTTAATTATTAGTACAGAAACTTAGAAATTCTTAGATTAGAATTCTTTCTATCATCAGAATTTCTAAGCCGCAGCATCGATTTTTCATAAAACATTCACAAATAGATTTCATGAGCACACTTTCAATTTTTTCGTATCTACGATTCCTTTTATCCATTTTTGTGTAAAATGCTAGACAACGGAATCAACAGATTAAGCTTTCATCTTTTTGAGTTTATTCTTTTGGTCATTTAAATTAATGTGGTATAAAAGTACAGACTAAATAAAACCATGGGGCAACTTGAGCAAATCAAGAATCCCCTTGTTGATAGTTTAATATACAGAAATATAAGATACTAACTTTTAAGTGACATCCTGATCCATCAAGTATAATGAGACTTATATTCAGGTCCTGAACTTGGTGTAGATGCAATGGAATGTCAACATAGGAGCTATATTACAACTTTGCGTTTTTGCCAAATATTAAGGGAAGTATCGTATATTTACAAAATTAATGATTGTATGGAAGGGTTAGATAGATGTATTATTGCAATACAAGTTGTTTGTCCAATTTTGCATAGCAAATTACACTAGCTTAGGAACAGCTTCCAGTAGTCAACCTTAAATGTATGATAGGGTAGGTGGTTCCTAATTATATTACTTCGACCAATTTTAGTTTACTGGTATTTCTGATCTCACTTAACCAATTCCCAATTCAAAAGAGTCAGTGCACATGACTCACAGTTTCGCAGTAAACTCCACAGAGCAAGCGATCCGCAATCTAGCTGCTCGTTTCTTACACTGTTCTGTAAAGAAACGCCTTTTTTCCTACTACAAGAATGTGCAATAGATTCTAAAACTAAATACGTTCGACGCACTTGACGTGTGCCTCGTGAGTGTGAAATAGCCCATTTTCATTCATTACTTATTCAAATAGTCATGTTGAAGAGAAATGAAAATTACTTCTGTTAGCTTGACGAATTACTTTGTTTTAGAAGAAACACTTCGAAGCTGGAATGCCGCCATATAGGATTTTCAAATAGGTATCAATCAAAATTTGTATTGCCAATAAGAAAACTAGGAAGACAAATATGTATCCAACTTGACTGCAGCATAACAAACTTGAAACAAACGTATTCTTTTACTAATTTCGTAAAAGATGATAGC
This sequence comes from Araneus ventricosus, assembly GCA_013235015.1. Lineage (NCBI taxonomy): Eukaryota > Metazoa > Arthropoda > Arachnida > Araneae > Araneidae > Araneus > Araneus ventricosus. Next base: position 2,803 of record BGPR01039264.1, read on the forward strand.
AGTAGTCATCGTCATCTGTATTTGTGTAACATAAAAAGCATAGACTACAACATTATGGGTATCTAATATTCCACTTTAACAAAAGACAGTGGTCAAACGTTTGAAACACAAGAATGTAGATTATCGATTAAATAGACGAGAATGCAGAAAATCGAGTTGAATGACATAATGATCCATAAGTACAGGATGTACACAAATGAAGTGACACATTTAAAAAATTAATAATAATAAAAAAACTAAAAATGTTGGAACTACGGCTTTTTTTAAAAATAAGAGCGCATCTGAAAAATTTTTTTTCAGATAAGTAACGCGGCGTTACGCCGTTCTAAATTTGTTACAGTGAGAAAATTCCGTACGTAATGGTTACCGATCAGCAGAAGCCAATGCGTGTTTTCTGGTTTATTTTTTTAGTATATCACGAAAATTCTTCAGTTTTCACACTAAATGTGATTAACGAATTAAAGAGCGTAAAATTCCCTACAAATACATGCTTTTATTTTTCTTCAGCTTTAATATTTTCTCAGATAATGGCTCTAAACACATTTTTGATTTCCAGTAATTTACGACCCCTAGACCACCGAAATGCCATGTTACCTATCCGAAAAAAACTTTTTGAGATGCGCTCTCATTTTAAAAAATTCGTATTTCCGATATTTTAAGTTTTTAAAATTAAGTTTTGAAATGTGTCACTAAATTTGTGTACACCCTGTATTTTAAGATCTATATTCAAGTTATTGGCTGCGAAATCAATTGAAATTTGTGTTAACAGAAGAAGAATCAGGAAAACATCTGTATATCCTACTTAGGTGCACCATACTTAACATCTTCACACCGGCTTGTATCAGGGTGGGTCACATTTGAAAAAAGCGAATTTCAGAGACAGCATGAACGCTTTAGCATATATTTTGTTTACCAATTTGTAATCACTAACAGATTTAAATCCGTAATCACTAACAATCTTTTCAATCAGCAAACTTTTACTCCAATATATTTGGATCACATATTGGCTCATGATATTCCATAAATCACTAATTCAGTTCTAATATAAGTATAAGGTTTAGGTTTGAACTTCATGTAACCTATTCTGATGGTCGGTACAGATTTTGAATCGGTGGATATTTTATGGTTTCTTATGGGCTAGTAAACGTGACCGATCTCACAACCCTCGCGGTTGTGATCTTTCGGGTCTCTAGTCACCTGCAGTCAATGTTCCTTGTTCTATCTTATCAGGAGATGCAATGTAGATTTAATAAGTTAGAGAATTCATGTAATATGGATTTAATAATTAATATATTTAATAGTTATTAGAAATGCACTAAGGAATATCAAGAATAGTTGCCTATTAGTGGCCTAATGAGTTGAGGCCCGACGTGGCTGAGGGACACGAACCAAAGGAAGAAGGTTATGGGTTCTATCTTTTGGATTATTCAAAAACTGGTCGACAGATTTGCTCTATAGCGTTGAATTGACATCAAAATGGAAGGTCGGGTTGGCTGCTGGAGCTTATCGTGGTTTTCTTCCGAGCGCAAAAGAAATGTGGGCCACATTCCCCTGAAAGTTCTCCAGAAAGGGAGACTATCCTCGTGCGTTTTGGCTAAGTAAAAATTGCTGCCTCTGATGTTACCTAGGTGCTGAAAAGTCGCTTTATCAAACAGTGAATGCCACACTCTTTCTTTATCATGTGTTCTTGAATCATGGACTTGGGTGGGTATACTAGACAAAATGGGATTAGAACCACCCTCACCACAAGTATAGTTAATCCCATAGTGGGTACAGCTGAACTTACCTCCCAATGGCTTGAAAAGGGGGAGAGCCCTTTTCTGTTTTAACAATGAAATCTTTGTTTTTAGAGAAAAATACTGGAATTCTCTTAACCTTAATAAGGTTAAAAATGAAAACAACACAATAAAAATTACATATATAAAAAACTAAATTATCTTACAGCAGCACAAGCTAAATTTTCAAGCAAACATACCTTTAAAGACATTTCGGAAAGTACAAATTTCTTGTTCCTAGTGAGATACACAACTTTTGGTAAGTCCGAAGCTGTTCTGACCAAGCCTCTATTCACAGGTCTTTTATATCTTACAGAATCTACAGAATAACACTTATGAACTTAGTCGAATTTGAAAAAAATTCTGGAACACCTTTATGAAATCATAATAGCAGCAATTGAATATTTTAATAGAATTCCTCACAAGGTCAGAAAAATCGACATTAGTTTTGTGTTTCGAGTAATTTTGGTAAAAATTAGGTGATATTATTGTCCAAGAGTTCTCATATCTCTTAAGATATAATGCTGAGAAAAATATCTACTCATATAGTAGAAAATGGTTCCAATTTAAGCTATATGTAATTTTTTTCGTTTCAGTTTTGGAATTTCCCTTGTTGACTATTTATTACGTATGTCCGTACCTAATGACATTGTGCTTTCAGATCCATTTCGATTACGTAACTGAAGCGTGACTTGAACTTTATTTATCGCTTAAAATCTTTTCTGTTCAATGCGTTTTATTTTTTTCTCTTTAATCAATAAAAATAAAATGCTTTTTTATTTGATTTCAATTCGTTTGCTTTATTCATATCAACGTCTGAAAAATATAATTTTTGGACTTGCAATAAAATATTTTAGAGCATGCTATCAAATTTCGCTCTGTTTTGAGATATGGAATGATTGTTAAAAATACTTCATATCTCTTTTTTATTGTAAAAAGGATTAAAAGTAGCATTTTTTAAAAAAAATCTTCTACCTAGTCGATTAGATATTTTAAAATATAAGATTTAAAAAGAACATTTAAAATGATTAATTTTGAGAAAATCGATTAAAAATATTTATACACACAAAAATACTGGGCGTTCGAGAGATATCTTTATTATTCTAAACATTAATAACAAAAATAAGAAAAGGTGCAACGAAATGCAGTTTGTGGCAAAAGAATGAAGATAGAGCTTTCTTACAGTATCTTCAATATAGCTCTACAAGCAAATTCCGATTTTCTGGAAAGTTTCATCACGATAACGTTAGGGAATGGGGCTCTGAAAATCCAAGGAATTCAGTCGAAAAAGAATGAGACAGCTCCTGACTTGATGCTTGGTGTAGTCTTTTACACGACGCTGTAATCGACATCAATTCTTCTTTGTGGAGAAGACGATTAACGGTGATGTGTACCGGGATCTTCTTGAACTGTATGCTAATTCACAATTGGAACATTTACAGCAGCGGCGGCTCCTCCATTAGGGTTGCAGAGCTGCAGCCCTCCCTGAAATTATTTCAGAAATTTGTTTTTCAGTTTTTTAAAATCCATGTTGGTTATTTTTTCTCATTGAAAAGTTCGACCAGCAACGAAAATGAAGGAAGAGAGAGGCGAAAACGAGGAAAGAAGACAGAAAATACATCAAAACAGAAGATGCACAAGTCGGAGCTGTTCTTGAAACAGCCCTCAGAAGCATCAAAATTCGCAACAGCTAAGCGAGTTTTCTTAAGACGAAGCTAATATTTCCTCCTATTGAATTTGACAGTGAGTTGAGCTGCATTCGATGCAGTTCATTGGCGCAAGGCCAACTGTGTGTTGCTCCTTTTTTACTTTCTCGTATACGAAGTATACAAAGAGAAAGTATTGCAATCGTCAGAAAATTCGAACTCGAGATTTTGACGAATCTCCACGTTTTAGACTTCCCTGAGTCCGAAAAACACAATTTTGGAATCATGTCTGTCTGTGAACACGATAACTCGAAAACTATTAGAGATAAAAGGATGAAATTTGGTATGTGATATTTACACATAATTTGTAGGTTTCTATCAAATTTTGGACAAAATCCGTCAACGGGAAGTCTGTCTGTCTGTATGTCCGAGGACATGCGAACACTATAACTCAAAAACTTGAATAGCTAGATGGATAAAATTTGGTACACAGTTTTATCGTCATGAATGTAGATCCGTATAAAATTTTGGGCCAAATCCGCCAACGGGTTGACTGTTTGTCGGTCTGTATAATCGCATACTTGTTAAGCATTCGTTTCAAAACTGATCTCCATGTGCATGCGTACTTAGCAATCTCTGGTACCAAGCGGGAGGATTACGTCACTTTGTCCTTGAGACAGAGTTTGTGATAGATATGTTTTATCTCCTGTTTTGTCTCCGCTCGCTCGTATAATAGCTGATCTTGCTGGAGTGTGATGGAAAATAAATATTGCTAAGTTTTAATACATAGGCATCTCTTTTAATATGATTCTTCACTTAAATATTTTACAATCACTATAATCTGCAATGAAAAACCTTCTGATATTCATTGCATTCTGTATTACAGTAGGTTAGATTTTTTTTTATCCACGCAAGGGGAAGGAAAATGACAAATTTTTGAGCAGTATACCAGAAAGTTTAGGGGAGGCCACTCCCACTGGTTTCCTCTCCCTCCCATCCGAGGATGGCCTTCGCTTTCTTGATTTATTTTTCTTCGCTTGTTTCTCATTCGCTGTTATTTGGTTATGGTTTCGTTTTCAAGCTTCCCCACGAGAACTCATCTGCTTTAACCTTTTGTGGCGCATTGTGCCAGCTGATGGTACACCTAATTTCACTCGCTTCTCAACCGTTAAATTCAACTTATAAATGGAAAATAATAGGTTTAGGATAGGGCTAGTAGTATTCTTTTTAGAATGTATGTAGCAGCCTTATGAAATTTCGTTTCGGAATATGATTTATTAGAGATAAAGACTGAGAAAATTCCTTAACTCAGATATAAGAAATTTTTTCAGTTCTGGACGTTTACTGGACGCAAATTAACTCGAAAATTTGCCTCCAATATTCTTGAAGTGTTAATGATTTAATTAATTATGATTTTATGATTTATGATTGATTAATTTATTTAATTAATGATTTAGTTAATATATGATTTTCTGTAAGATTCAATAATATTTTTTGAGTTTATCAAAGTGGCTGTATCTAAGGGGGTTCTCATATGAGGAGGTGACCCCAAAGGGGGACAAAATGAAATAAGTTTAAAAAAAATTTTTTTGTAGATTCTGTGTCTAGACAGTAAACTAAACCCATTCATGTTTTTTCATCATATTTCTAAACAGTTAATGCCTTGCGCCACAAAGCATTCGTTTTCTTTTAATAGAAATCGCTCGTGGAGAAAAGATACGTGGATAATCATCTAAAATGCAATACAGATAATTAAAATTAAACATTTGGGGCTATTTAGAAGTGAAACTGTTTTTTTAAATTATTTTAAATACATTATCTTGAGGGTTTTTAAAATTTTTATTTGCAGAACTGCTTGTTTCTGATTTGACCAGCCTACACTGATTCACAGCCAATTGCTTCATTTCAGCTGGACGGTGCTTGTACACACTGGACGCGTCCTGAATATGTGAATCATTTCAGAGTGTTTTCCGAACGATGGATTGGCCATGGAGACCAATAATTTAGGCTCCGCGATCGCCCGACATAATAATATAACTCCACTGGATTTCTTCAATTGAGGTTATGTGAAAGGCATTTTTTACCAAAAACCTATTTCTGCTATTTCCGTTTTAGAGAAAATGATATATAAGATCATATCCGATATTTCAAATTTAATTTTTTACAGGCTGTTCAAAAAATATTTTTATAGTCGTCAGATGACATTTTATTTCATTGTATCTGTAAAGTTTCTGGTTGCTTAAAAGTTCCAATTTACTTACCAGCTTTAAAAAAAGATTCCGATTTCTCAAATACTCATCTGACAGAAAATGCACAATATGAGTGGGTCAGTAAAATATTGTCTTATTTTATGTTTTTCCATCTTAATGCTTTGTTTTACAAACAATGTGCTATTCTTATCGTCAAATAATCCCGTGGCTTTGTATAATTGTTTGGAATGTATAGTTTCACACTAGTATATAGACGTGACATTTTTACAACTTTATTTCATTTGTTTCATTTTTATATAGATAGAATTTTGTAATAGATTTTTCACTCCCTTCCTGATATACTAGAGTCTTGAAATTTTGTTCACTTGTGTGATCCCGATGACATATAATATTTGTAGAACTTAATTATCAGTCAAATGATAGATTTATTTTTTTTCGATTCCGTAAGAGTGGCGCCACCTGACAGCGAATTTTAAAAATTTGATCTTAAGAGTCCATATTTATTTATGGAGAATTTTGAATCAAAGACAAAAAAGTAGAAAATAAAAAAAAAAAATAAAAAGTGGTATTCTAAGCGTTTTTGAAAAATGTTTTTTTTTTAAATTTTTTATTTGTAAAGACTTAAAATACCCGAAGACCTTGGCACTTTATATATAAAAAGATTTTTAAAGAATTCGGGTTTGAAATGAAGGCTTTCACTTTTAGTCGGATTTAGATCCATAAATTTTCAATGAGCCTTCTATTCATGAGAGGCCGCGGTGGCCTAATGGTAAGGTATTGACCTCGAACCCGATTCCACTGAAGATCCGCCTTGTTTTGGGCCTATTGCACGCTGCATCATACATAGGGGATCAAACGACCACCCGTTGGTGTGGTGCGGAAGTTTGTAGAGGGTGGTGCCACGCCAGGTGTCGTCCTCGTCATCTGACCGCGGTTTAAAATTACGAGGTCCGTCTCAAAATAGCCCTCTTGTTGCTTAAAAATGGGACGATAATATAACTAAAACTAAAAAACAAACAAACTAAAACCTCCTATTGAAAGAGCCGTCGCTTGCGTTTATGGTAAATGAATTGGATCTTCCTGTGCATGATGCAAACATTTAAAATTCGATGCAATATCAAAAGCAATCATCTGTGACTAGGATGGATTGTTATCCATCTTCATTTTTTTTACGAATTAATTGAATAATAAAAATATTTTAGAATATTTATGTGTTTGCTAACACGCATGTTCAGAACTGAATTTGTGAGTTAATAATAATATTTGCTAACAATTTCAATATAAAGGTTAGTCACAAATATCTTTTGTTTTCTCAATGTTTGACATCTATTTCTTCTAAGTTGATAATGAACATAAGGTTCTTACAGATTTGAAGATAGTGGAGTTCTGTTCATTGCTTTCCCATTTTTACATTTTAGTACTCTACAGAATGTCTGGGAATAATCTGATTGTAAGTACTACTATATTAGTTATACTTTGAAATAATTTAACTTCCATCTCTAATTGTCAGCTTTATTTCTGTAATGAAGATGATTTTCCAAAATCTATCGCCTTGTATGCCAAGTTTCCTCAAAAAGTTTTTAAACAAGACTTTACTATGCTCTGTACGCTATAGAAGATTGCCTTTTTATTGCATCCATTTACAAGTTTTGTACGTTAGCTATGTATTCTAAAATCATGTGATTATCCTATATGCCTGAAATCGTAAATCTAAAAGGACAACAGTGGCCTACTTGTAAGGTATAGGTTCGAGACCCGATTCCACCGAAGATCCGCCGGGCATGTCCTCCAGATGGTGTGGCGTGGAATTTTGGAGAGGGGTGCCAGTTCAGGTGTCGTCCTCGTCATCTGACCACGGTTCAAAATTACGAGATCTGTCCAAAATAGCCCTCTTGTTGCTCCAGAACGGGACGTTAGTATAACTAAATATAAATCTAAAGCATCAAGTCTTCATCGCCTTTCTTACCGTAAACATTTGTGCGTTTGCAGAGAAATTATTGAATTTCGATGAAAAGTGTTTCATGAAGACTGCTTTGTTTATTAGTGATAGGATTGCTGATTGACTCGGCCGGCGAGCCAATCAGAAATCCTCCGAAATTAAAAAAAAACACAATTTGATTACCATGGTGATTGTGTTTTAAGTGGAAATGGGATGTGATCATACAGGTAAAAAAATAACACAAGCAAAAAATCAACTGCATTCATAGCTTTTTTAAGAATAAATCTTTGCGATTCCTTTTCTTGAAAAATATTGAATGGATGTGATAAAAGCAGAATAAATGCAGATTAATTTCATTATTTTTAAAAGGTTGGAATTATGAATGATCGATACTTCTGAAGTATATTTAATTTCCTGAAAGTTTTAATTATTATGTCTTATTCATTCTTAAGCAAAAGTTACTTATCTTGAAGTATTCAGGAAAATGCTTTAAACTCGCAATGCATCAATGGTAATCTAAATTTGTTGACGCTTTGGTTTGTTAAATGTATATCCTGTTATGTCGCATTTAAATATTCTACTTAAATAAACTGCTTGTTCATTATTTTTGTAAAAAAATTCTTTTAACATTTTGCTATTGGTATGGAATTCCTTTTTCAATGAACATATGTATCTTTTTGAATCTTGCTATAATTGTTCTGGCTATATTTTATTATCAGTATAGCAACCAGCGGGAGTGGTCTCCCCTAAACTTTCTCGTATACTTTCTAAGTGGAGATTCGTAGTGGAGATACTTTCTCTTTGTATACTTCGTATACGAGAAAGTAAAACAAAAAAACAAACAAACCTGAAATCAAATATCTGTTGCCACGTTTCAAAAAAATATTACTTTGAAGCAGGCGCGATAAAATAGGCAATGCAATGAATACTAAAGCGAAAATTCTGCTTTGGAATTGAATTCCCAAGAAAACAATTTATACTACCACAACCGTAACAATTGCAAAAGCGCGTGAATAAAAGATTTTCTGAATAATGAGATCGGTTTAATTTACAACAATAAAAAATTGTTAACAATTTATGCTTGAAAACATTATTTATTGTTGTAAATGCTACCAATACGCATGTGCATGAGAATCGGATTAAAAGAAATTGAATATGCAATTTGAACGCCTCGTTTTCACGGATTTGGCCCAAACTTTTATACGGACCTACATTCATAACGATAAAACTGTGTACCAAATTTTATCCATTTAGCTATTCAAGTTTTTGAGTTGTAGCGTTCACATGACCGCGGACATACAAATAGACAGACTTCCCGTTGACGGATTTTGTCCAAAATTTGATAGAAACATACAAATTATGTTTAAAGACCACATACCAAATTTCATCCACGTAGCTCTAATAGTTTTCGAGTTATCGTGTTCACAGACAGACACACACACAGACAGACATACAGACATAATTCCAAAATTGTGTTTTTCGGACTCAGGGAGGTCTAAAACGTGGAGATTCGTCAAAATCTCGAGTTCGAATTTTTTGACGATTACAATACTTTCTCTTTGTATACTTCGTATACGAGAAAGTAAAAATGTCGCAATAAAGTTTTGCGACATTCCTGCTTGCATTCGTTTGTTGCGCTCTTTTGGTTTTATTGTGTATTCAATTTTCATCAAACTCTTAGCTATAATTCATGAAAACATTTTCAGGAAAGTGAATCTCTTGAATTTCAGTTTTAAAATAGCATTCAAGACTATGACGATGACAAAACATTTCACAATATTTATGAATATAAATTTTTGCAACTATTATTGCGTGACGATACTTTGAATAATGTCATACGCGATGCTTGGTTTTTATATTGCAGTTTACAATATTAATTCAAGCTGTTGAAACCTCGAGTTGTTCTTTAAAAATGTTTTGCGTAATAAGTTTATCTCTGTTTGGCTATTATCGCTCTTAATTTAGAAATTGAAATTTAATTTCATTATCTAAACTGTGAAGTTAAATATCCATAATTTGCTCAGATGCCCCAAGACAATTTTTTGAATTATCTTATGACAGAAAATAGGAAAGCCGAGTGTTGCATCCTGTTAAATCCATTTGGGTGCAATTCAAAATAGTAGCCAAATGGGGGGGATATGGAGATATTACATACCCGTGTTAATGAACAGCAAGCTTGACAAACTCGCAGTTTTTAAGGAGTATCTTTGCAGTGCACCCAATAAAACAGAACACAGCGAGAATTTGCAAGTTTTTGTTATAGGGAATATCTATAAGATACTGACTTACAAACAATGTCATTTACGGAAATAATAACTGTGGAAAAATTTTCAACGAAGGTAAAAATGATAGCAGAGGAGAGATGTCAAGTGACAGAAGAAGCTTCTTTCCGTTGAACACAAGCTTTATTTTATTCGGCACTTTTTTCGAGGAAATAAATACGTTTCTATCGAACTTGAGTTTTTTTCCCCATTCAGATGGAATTAGACATTTTTTATTGGACCCCTGAATACGTTGAGTCTGCCAAGCCTTTTTCTGGAGAAGTAACATATCTTCTAATTGGAGTTCAGTTATAAATTTGATCATAAAGTATTAAATAAAATCCAACTTAGAAAGATTAAAGTCAGTTCCAGTAAAATAACAAAATGATAAGTTTATCTCTATAATAAATTACTATCATGTCGTCATCCATTTACATATAAAATCTTTCACTTGTTAAAACTCAGGAATAGTTAATGGAAGAGTGATCACAGCTCTACGATGAGAGGGGGAATTCAGCGAATATCCATTGTGGTACAGTCCGTCAAAAAATTATCGGAACGTTGCTCGTTTCTCAAGAACAAATTATCGCATGTTGAAACAAAACAAAAAACCCGTCACCTTAGAAAAATGGTATCTACAAGTGTATGTAATTTGTATTTATGTAAGGGTCCATATTCATATTAAAATTCGCCCCAACTCAAATTTTCCATATAGCAATACCAAATTTGGAATACAAATTCAAATTCTCCAAATTAGTCATTTGCTGTTTATAGTGTTTGATCACAGCATAACATAATGTATCCGTGTAACAGTTAGATGATTTGCCCAATTACTTTAGTCATGTGACTGTGACGCCATGCAAATTAACTTAATTTAATTTGGAAATACGTCGAGCTTATTTTATTTGTTGCTTTGAGCTATAGAAGAAGCACAAAGGAGTACAAATATACATTTTGTCATCATAAAGTACACGCCAACGTGGTGTTAGATATTTTTGTCATTTGACCAGCATGATGTGGTCATTCACTAATAATAGGGCACTGAATTAACTGTCGTAAATGACAATAAAAACACTCGATGTTGAGTCAGGCCATGTTGTCACTGGCCACAATTGGTATCGCTAAGAAAAGAGCTCACAAACTCAATTATTAAATTAAAAAAAATTAATTTAAGAAAAATCAAATGTCATTCGTTTAAGCTTTGCAAAAGCCGATTAGAAATTTAAGCACATACTTTTGAAATTATAACATTCAGTTAAATTGACAAGTTTTAGCGGTTAAAAAGAGTAACGGGATATAATACCGAGGAGTAAATTAAGAATGGCAAACAATTGAAAAAGAAGAATATGAACAGCAATAGGAATGATGTGTATATATATTAAAGATAAAAGAAACCTTTCGAAGAGAGATACTGCATTATTTGTAGCATGAAATAATTTATTTACAGCATTGAGAAATATGCTTTTCAACAGTGGAATTACATTTCAACTATTCAATGAACTGTTCAAGTGTCAGTATCAAGCTCCAAATCTGCTATCATAACCTGTAATTGCTCCTCCAAGTAAAGGTTCAGCGTAAACGCCTGATCCTGCCAATGGTAGTCCTCCAACAGCCAAAGGTGCTCCTAGAAATGCAGATTTTGCTCCCAAATCAGCTGCAATAAGTTTTGGCGCTTCGAAACTTGCCAGTATTGGTTCGCCAAAAAGAGCTGGAGATTCAGCGGCCAAAGCAGCACCGA
>BGPR01039265.1:3950-14371 GCA_013235015.1 Araneus ventricosus
CAAATTTTGAACCCTATTCGTCTTATTGTTGACTATCTATCTATTTGTCTGTATGTGAACGCGATGGCTGAAGAACGGAACACGCTACAAAAATGAAATTTGACTTTTGTTCTTGACATCAAAATAGTACATGTGTTGCAAATTTGGAGCCAATTCGTCAATGAAATCCATGAATCCAAATAAATGAGTCGATTCTTTGTACTGCACTACGTGGTTAAAAGCATTTCACGTTATATTGTACTACAGTAGAACCTCGATTAACCGAAATGGTCGCGACTAGACCTCCGTCGAAAATTCCACATAAATTATAGCACTTAAAAATGGCCGTCGGGAGACCGCACAAATTTTAACACTGGATTTTAAACATGTACACATAAACAAAATAACTAAATGTGATGTTTTTAATTATATTACTATAATTATAAACAATAAATTTGTTCAATAGATGTCACACAAGTCAGAAAATGTAATGTAAATGTTTATACGACATGCCGTACATACTTCCGGCAAAGGGGTGCAATGGAATGGACTTTCCGACAGGAGGGGGGATAGAAAGAGATAAGATATCGGCACTGACTGCAGTAGGAATAGCTGCTGCCAAAGGTGGCCGTGAAGTGATATTGTTTATTTGCCAAAAAAACTAAAGGAAAACTAAAGGAAAAAGAAACAAAAGTCTACGCCCCTCAATCCGAGCGGCCGTTTCGCAGAGACAGCCTCCCGTTGATTTTTTTTTGCTCACGTTATAGATGCTGCAATAAATAGTAAGTTTTTAAAAATGATATGGAGACAGACGAATTAAGCCTACAACATCATCATGCAAGGATGTGTCTTAATGGAAGTTCGAGTCTCCTTTGAATTTTACCTCTGAAATTCTAAATTTCAGAAACAGCCATCCAACACTCTGTATGCAGGAATTACCTCTCTTATGAAGGTTGTAGGAAACAATATCAATCAGAAAGGACCATTATGCCCGAAATGGTAATCCCCCTAGGCATCATATTCTGGAACATCCGACTCGACTGCACCCCTTCCATTCCAAACCTCCGGGAGACAACAATGCGCTCTAATCCCATGAAGTTTATCAATTCATCAAAAGATCATCTTTCTCCGAGCCCCTCGAAGGATTGGCAGATGAGAGTCCCATATTAAGAGATTCTTTCCACTCCCCACCCTTTTCCTCCAACGTCCCTGGGTCCTTTCCCTTGCCAAGTCATTTTACCCAAATTAGCTTTTGCAAGAGGATTAAAGACAGAGTACGAGACTCACTCTGGGAGTGAAAGAGGTGCCTTCAGAGGGACTGGCCTCCATATTTGGCAGGTTATTTCAGATTTTTGGCGTTTGAAGGTCACAAAAAGATTAAGGGGTACCCGAATTTAAGTGAAATTTGATCGTGAATAAAGCGTCCCTTTGGCGCAGAAAGAATACCAGACTTAAAGTAGTTGATTTAACGAAACGAACTATTTTGATTTTGGTTTTGTTAGAGGTTCGAATTGGATATTACTACTGAGTGTGCAATGGAATGTACTGAAGAATTTTTTCATTAATAATTTATAAAATGAATTAGAATGTCGTAACTCTAATTTATTAAATTACTAGTGTTTGAGTCAAGAATTAACTAAAGGTTTATTTTCATGCAATTTTGGAATAAAACATAGCTAGGGTGAAGAGACAGCATTAAACTTTATATATATATAATATATAATATTTTCAATATAAATTCGGAACTGTAATTCCGATATAGCTCTTACCATTATTGTTATGACATTGAATTGGTAAGCAAAGCAATTAGTTATTTTCTCGTTCTTTTCTTGAAATATTTTGGAGATTTAATCCTATACTTTTGCTTTTTTCCAACAATTGGCTTTCGCGGAAGGTTAGGCGCCTATAAAATTGAATTTAATGCGACTGAATCGGTTCCTAAGATCGATTGGCATTGGATTGTTGGAATTCCAATTTTGGGTAGTCTTTTTCATAGTAATAGTTTATAATCTTATTATCTTTATGTATTTCATTGTATGATTATTAATTAGGTAACAATATATTTATATTTAATTTTAATTATTCGTTTAATAGGTATATATGCTGAAAACTTGTTTGTAAAATATTTAACTATATATATATATATATATACATACAAGAAACAATCAAATAGGTAGTAAAAATTAGATAAAAACAAAAAACAATCTTAAACAACAAAAACATAAAAAAGCAACGCAATAAACTGATCGAAATAAAATACCGATAGTATTAATAGAGGTAAAAATTATATAAGAATAAACAAAGGGGGAAATAATAAAAATAATATAAAACACAAATGCAACGAATGCGCAATAAGTGCTGTAATTCTAGGAGTGTTGTGGAAATGTATCAAAAATCAAATTTCAGTGGAGAGACAAAAGGATGGAAAGTATTTCAGTAAAAAAGAACGGATGCGTCTTCAGGGGAGGTGAAATCCGTACTAACTGCCCATACTAACCATAAAATAGTTAGAAAAATCCCAACACTTTCTGCAAACAGTGTTAGCTATAAGCTAATGGAACACTGTCTTAACCCCGAGTGTTAGGATATACAAAAAGCCAAATAAAACTGACCAAGAATTAGAAATGTACATATCGTAAAATGGGGAGACGCAAGCACCATGGCAGAAAGCACAGAATTGAATGTCTCGCTTCGTATAAGAGATCGGATGTTTTCAAAGTATCATATTACGTGAATTTGCGCCTAAGCCATGAGTTGGGGGAGAATACGATTGAGATTACGATGGCGACAAAGGAAGCGATGAGAAATATGCAAAACTTAAAGAAGGGAGAGTAAAGACAAAAAATGAAAAAGAAAAACTATTTTTTAGATCGGCTAGAGCAAAATATTTTGAATTATATTAATAAACGACTGAAAGATACATTTTCGAGGTAATCACATTAGATCTGTCTGACTTGAGTGACCCTACCACAGTTTAAAACTGCGTCAGCTTACCTCTAATATGCAAGTAGGAATTTTATTACTATTAAGGTTATTTCGAAGGCGTCGAATTTGTTTTTTAATAGCATTTCTATCGTTGCATGTTTTGTTAATTCTAATGAGTTAATTTATGGTAGTGTTTTTATAAATTTTAGAAGAGATATTTGAGTTCCAAAAAATGTATCTATTGAGGTTGAATTTAAACTCGTTTCTTTTGTCATAAATATCTATTTTTAAAGTATTTTAGCAATCAATAATTAGATAATTCTTGAAAAAGATGGAGAATAACATAATTTGAGTTTCTTGAATAAAGCAACTTTCATTGACGGCATAAATTAATGTAAATAATTTCCTGAAAATAATTAAACCATGTAGTATGTTCCAGTAGAAGGTATTAGAAGGCCATGTAGTATGTTCCAGTAGAAGTTATTAGAAAGCCATGTAGTATGTTTTAGTAGAAGGTATTAGAAGGCCATGTAGTATGTTTTAGTAGAAGGTATTAGAAGGCCATGTAGTATGTTCTAGTAGAAGATATTCAATCAAATTCATTTGAACTATTACTCATTTACTCATTAAGTTGTATTCTCATTGTAAATGGAAATTTATCTGAAATTATTGTACTGACAGAGATGCTGAAAAAGGTTTCAATAATATTAAAATATCAAACACAAAATTATAAACTTTGAAAAAATATTTAAATTACTTAATATTTATGCTAATGTGAGTTTTTATAATATGTTTTAAAAGATGGAGAATAACATAATTTGAATTTAATGAATAAAGCAAATTTCATTTACGGCATAAATTAATGTATATAAATAATTTCCTGTAAATTTTTAAACCATGTATTATGTTCTATTAGAAACATATTCACTCATTAAGTTGTTTTCTCATTGTAAATGATTATTTATCTGAAATTGTTGCACTAACCGAGATGCTGGCAAAGGTTTTAATAATATTAAAATATCAGGAACAAAATTATAAACTTTCATCCATAAAGAAAATGTAATTTACTTTTATTTTTATTTAATTTTTTTTCATAAACTTACTTTATGGTCATTCATTTTTCGGTTTTAGATCGATAACTGAAACTCATTTTTACTGTCAGAAGTTTCTGAGATAAGAACATAAAATAAAATACAAAGCAGATTAGAAGAAAATGATTTTCGTACAGATATTTTATGTTAAATCTTTAGCAGTTCGGAAAAATTATTAACAGGTAGTGTTATATTTTTTAAAAAAACCTTTTTGATGTACAAAACCTTCGTCAGAATGTTTTGAATATCGACCAGTTTACTGTAAAGCTATTAATATTTGAACACGAAATCTAATCAATATAATTCTAGAAATAATATTTATATATTTTTTATATTTCTTTCAAATTTCTTTAAAAACATACGAAAAAACAAAAAAAAACAGTGAGTCTATAAACCAATTTTTAAATAAAAATTGTCTATAAACAGCTATTGACAGAAGAATTCTTTGGACGCATTATACGTTTTTTTTTTCGTTTAAACTGTATTCGAAATGAACATTCAGATGCAATTGATTATACTTACAATAATTGAAAAATAATTTTAAAAATTAAGTGTTCCCTTTAACATGCATATTCCCACAAAATTTATATATATTAGTTAATAGAACTTTACAACTGCGTATCAACTTCTTTTAATCTTATTCTTATGGAACGATTTCCTAATATCCTGAATATAATTTTTTAAAAGAACTTGATCGAAATTTATTAATTTATACTTTTGAAAGCATATATTAAATAATTCCATCAAACCAAGTATTTCGTAAAATAAATGTTAGAATATATAAATATCCCTGTACTGTGCACGAGTATTCTGGTTTGTTTATTTTGGATTCACAGGTCGTTTTCTAGTAACCCTCCGATTTATGAAACCGCCAAATCCAGTTGGACACTGTATCAAGCGCCAACTACGAATCAGTTCTTTCTTTAATATACAAGATTAAATTCTGTGTTTCTTGAGTTTGTGTAACATTGAAATAGGTTAAAAATGCTCTTCAAACGGCTAAATCCCAAATGGAAGATTGTAATTATCTAAATCGTTTGGGTAAAAATTTAATCTCTAGTGATTATCTAAATTTATGGTTAATAATTTAACCGCCAAACAAGCCTTAGAAGTCGCCAAAGAAGCGATAAACGGAAAATTATGACAGTCTTTTCACAAATTTAGGCCCTTATTTTAAGTAAACATTTAGAGCAACAGCAATAGGAACATGGCATTTAATAATACAGTCGACGATCGTTATAACGACCACACATTATAAAGGCCATTACATTATAACGACCAGTGATAAAATCCCCAACTGTGTGTTCCTATGCACTATGTTATTTTATTTCCGGTATAACGACCGTACAGTGTCGTCTAATCCCAATACAACGTCCGAATTCAGTTAACACTCTTCCCGGTATTTTTCCAAAAAGAGCATGTTTCCAAACGTAAATGACCTTGATTATTGTATTGCCAAACTTCGTAGATGTAGAATCTTCAAGGGGGGGAGGAGAATTACCACTCACCACAGTGCGGAAATTAGAATAGCCTAGAATTAAAAAAAATCAAGTGCTATTGAGACTTTAAAATGTTTTTTTTGAAAGGCAGAACATTATTTATCATCTTGAACCGAAATGGAAAATTATGTTTTGCAAAAAGCACATACGCAGAAAAGACAAACAACTATTTCTGATTTTTTCTTTAGAAAATAAATGTTTTGTAAGTATATAACACCCTTTATTTTCTACTTTAAAATCTGTTTTAGAAATATATTTTTAATTGATACAATTTTATTTTTAATACCAATGATACAAAATAAGTTGAGTATTTAGTTGGAATCTATTTAAAAAAACGCCTATTTATATGGAACTGCTGAGAGTGCATGTGTACAGTTTTTAATTATATCCACTATAGCGTTATAAAGACCTTTTGCTGTGGGACGCAGAGGTTCGTTATAACGAACGTCGAATGTACTTTCAAATTTTCTTTAAGCCATAACATTAGATAACTAATTTAAACATTAATTCTCATCTTCAATCACAGTCTTAAAATTTTGAACATTCCCATTGACTTAGCATTACCACCGGATGTCGGTGGTTATGGCGGAAACCCTACTTTAATGCAAATAAACAAAACAGAAAACTCGTCCATATTCAGAAATTAATGTTTTTTATTAAATTAAAGATAAAATAATAAATACAATATTTTACGCCAGTGTTGCAAATTACATTTAAGTCGCTACTGAAATAGCAAACTACAAAAGTAACCTCCAATTTTCAAAACAAACTTTCCTTTATTTCATCACCGCATTTAATAGAAACAAAAGTGATTATATCTACATTAAATAGAGAGGCATTGTCTTAGTTTTACCGTGTTGTCACAAGTAATTCAATTCCGAGTCCCCAAGCCACGACTTATTAATGCAGCAAAATATATATTACAAACAACATAAACCACAGAAGAATACCACCAAAATGAAAACTTTTATGAATAATTTATATCCATTAAAATTATTTAGATTCATTTATTATTTTTAATTCAACTGAAGAAAAAATATGTATTTTTCATCGAATTCGTTCCAAATATCGAGTGTTACATTTCATTACCAATGCCATTTCTCAGAAACAAAAAGCTGTTGATGTAATTAAAAACAACAGTATTTCTTTCATTTGTAAAAAGTTGTTTTTCGTTAAAAGCTTTTCCCGCCATTTTTCAGTAAAGAAATTTTCGTATGTCTCTTTGAAATGAGCTAAAAATATTTTCCACTTTTTAAAAAGAGAACAAAAAAATAAATTAAATTGCTTGTTGGAGGAATTCGAAAGGGAATTATGTGCATCTGAAAGAAAACTATTCCGCGTAAGAAATTAAGGAGAAAAAAATATGGAAATGAGCGAATATCTTTGTAATTAATTTAAAATTGCTGTCTGCGGAACTCCTGGCGTTTCTGACTAACAGCGCCATCTCTTGGTGTCTTTGCGAAGTTCGTAGCTTCTAAATGTTGTTTCAATTCAATAAGATAATCACGCACGGTAGCTAATTTTCAAACCTTAAACATGCAAATCAAGCATTTTTCATATAATTCTTCGATCCTACTTCACTAAAATGACCATTTTGCAAAGAATTATCAATTAATTTCCCTAAAATTTTAATTTTTTGGGCATTGTTAGAAACGAATTTGAATCTAATTACACGAGTAATGAAAACTACCAGCTTTAAAAGTGCTTTCGGAAAAATAATTTTTCATCTGCCTTTCTGAGCGAAGAACGAATCAACTATAAATTTTTCAGTATGGTTCAATGAAGTTTTGTCCTAACATTTCACATATTCTTGAAGAGTCAATATCGTTATTTGATAGATATTATTGCGTGAAAATCAGATTTTTGTTGTTGTTTATTTAAGTCCAGTACTCGGCCTCTTTTCCCAAATTTTTCATTCTTCAAGACATTTTTCAATTAATTTCATTGTCAAAATTAACTGAATCAGCAGTTTGAGGTAGGGATAAGCGCCAATAAAACGTCAAGCACAAAACTTGTGTTATCATAGAGACACTCACTGATGGCTGTGAAAAGGGAAGGGAAACAGTAAGTTAAGAACTGATGTAAAAAATTTCGTATAAAAGTTTGGTTAGAAAAAGAATAAATAAGAAAAATATGAAAGATTTTTTCATCATTATTTTTCCATGAAAACAATTTTTGGATTTGTTTTCTTCTTCAAATTGCTGAATCAAATTCATTGTCAATCTAGGATATTCACATAACAGTATTATTTTTCAATTAATGATTTATGGTATGTAGATAATGTTTTAATACGGGAAAATTATTTTACTCTACTTACAGTAAACATTAATCCGTACTTTTTGTATTTGTTAGAACGTTTTGCGATTAATATTATATACAAATATTAAACTTTAGATAATAATGGAATTTTTTGAAAAATTATACTTTTAGACGGGATCATATATCAACAATTCTCTTAGCAACAAAGAGACAAATTTGGCAATGATCATTTAAACGACCAAGAACTCTCAATATAAAAAAATTTAGAAGATAAATGAATTGGACTGAAAAGAAATAAAACGGGCAGTTTTTCTAATATTTTTATGAAAGATTATTTATTGAAAGAATATCTTTAAGAATAGAAAATAGTCATTTTTTTCATAGTGTCGCATAATTTCTTGGGCTGAAAAAATTGCTTTAAGCGAATTTTCACAAACTACTTAGTCTCTTACGAATTTTATATTTATCTGAGTAGAAAACAGAAATATGCCAAATTTTTTACATTTATTTAAATTATATCATAATTATTAAATAATTATATAATAATATTATAAATATTTTAATTTTTATTATATATTTTACTCTTGTGAAAAGAACTTAACCGATGGAGATTATTTAAATTATATAAAAATGGAAAAATCTAACGTTTATTTTATTTATTCTTTTATTGAAGATGTTTAAAAAAGAACAATTTTACAGATAACATCATTACTTTTTTTCTAGATTTTAAAGATAGTGTTTTAAACATAGCAAAAGCATACAGCGTTCTCCTGATTATAGCACTAAATTATCGCTATTCAAACGATTCGTTTCAACACTAAGTTGCTGATACTTTAATCTAAGCCAAACTAAATATTCAAGGATTCAGGATGTATTGTGAAACATTTTCTGATTATCTGGAAATAAATTGATCCAAAATGCTTCAGAGCCAACTGGATCTGATTTAACCTTTTTTAAGAGCGTCTATTATTAACCTCATATTAGGATGATTATCGATCTCTCAGATTGCATGTTCTTTTTTAATCTACTGTGTCTTAATATTTAATTTTTATAATTAAATACGTAAAATATTGTTACAAAGATGTAATGTCGCTTTCCTGCCTCGCTAGTCTTATAGTTGGGGAGGGAGTTTTACAGGGGTAAGCAAGGAGTGACGGGCAACGGCCATTCCGGGACTCCTGGCCTTGGCGACAAATTTGGCGACTTTGGCGACAAATCGATGATTCCAGAAAATGCGATCCTTTCCTCGATATCTCTATTAGGAAAGGGAATACGCTTGAATATATGAGAAAACTCCGTGTGACGTCACGGCCTGTCGGAGAGAGGACCGAGTTTGGATCAGAGTGTGTGTGTTGATCCACTATAAAGACTTGGGAGTTTCGTCTGCAGTGCGAGTTAGAAGCCGGTGAGCTGAGCGCTATTGAAAGTGCTGCCATTGTCGTTATTAGTGATTTGTTGACTGTTTGTGTTGCTAAATCTCAAAGTGCTGAACTGTTGTGTGTGAATTGTTGTCTGTTTACGTTGCTAATATGTGCAATATCTATTGTTTCCTGTTACCTGTGCTACGTGTTTTCCTGCACATTTGTGAATAAACCTTCCTCTTCCATTATCCTACGTGTTGGACTGTTTACACCATACACCCACAGAAAGACTTTTGTAAGAATATATTTATTATTGTGAGTGTTATTTTATTTCCACAATGATTCAAAAGGTATCCTCAATTTTCTTGCAAGCACTTCTTATCGCAAAGATTATAATTTTTAGAGAAAAATCTACTAGTGTTAGTAACGTCGATTTTAGACAATCATTCGCAATTTCCACAGAAGAAACTTTTCACCACTTTAAATCCTTTTAATATTAAACAATTAAAATTTATAAATAGAAATATAAAGTAAAATATGTAAATAAAATATATTTTTGACATATTATTTAAAGAGCGGTGATCTAATTACATTGGAAATATGGTTTTGGACCAATGGCGTATCGTATTATTTAATCTTGGGGGTGCTGCGCATCTTTAATCCTTCACTACGCAGTAATGCATATTTGAACCACTTACATTTTTTGGCTTTTTTCATTAACTTTAAGTAGCTTTATATTTAATGAATAACATCTTTTCTTCAAATAGGTAAGTATTTTAACAAATTAATTTTAATAAAAAATTTAATCTCGAAATTTGTTTTTGAATTCCGTTTTCTGTATTCCTTACTACATTTAAAAAATTAACATTAAAATCGCAGTATAGTACAGAAATAAAATAATTTTCTTATTAATTACCGGGGAAAAATGCTATTTTGTAACTAATATAAACAGAAGCCTAAGCGAACACTATTTATTTGTATCATTAAAAATTACTTAAAAATGAAATCCATTCTTGTTCAGCGAAAGAACAGAAACATTAATTTTGATGCTTTACGACGATTAAAAAATTTTGTATCCATTGAAATCAAAACAGATACATATAATCGTATCCAGATTAATATTGTGTGCGTCAAAAAATATTTTATTCGTTTTTTAATTTAGAAAGCTGAGTTCTGAGTTACTAATGTATCATGTAGTAACGGGAATTTCCAAGAGGAGAAAAAAAATGATTAATTTTCTCTATTACGTCTATATAAAGTTGGACTGCGATAATTTAAATTAGGAATATACTTATCAATATTCTTAA
>BGPR01039266.1:0-14371 GCA_013235015.1 Araneus ventricosus
TAACTTTTCTCTAATAATATAATTTAAAAACTAAATCAAATATTGTTGTCTGCGGAATCTAAGAGATTTTTTATCTTATCAAGTTAAGCGTTATGTTAAAAATATTAAGCAACCATTGCTAAAGAAATAACCCAACGGAAAACTCCTACTAGAACTTGATTTATAGGACCGATTTAAATAATTTTAAATGTTACATGAACTCCTAAAATTATATGCATCTGTAACTTTTCTCTACTAATATAATTTAAAAACTAAATCAAATATTGTTGTCTGCGGGAACTAACAAGAGATTTTTTATCTTATCAAGTTAAGCATTATTTCTAAAAAAAATGAAGCAATAATTGTTTAACAAATAATTCAACCCAAACATTAGTTCAAACTTGATTTTTGCAACAAATGCAAACCGTGTTAAGAGTTCATCTAATTAACTAACCTTAAACTTTAAATATTAATTTACTAACCTTCATCTATTATTGCAACAGATAAATGGAATCAAACGCATTTATCAGCGAGATCAAATAGGCGAGTTCCTATCTTATCAGTTATCTAGTTAAATGTTACGCTCAAAAAAATCTACCAATAATTGCTTAATAAATAATCCGGTTAAATAATCGTTTAAATCTCTTTTGATTCCATGTTTAAAAAGGAAAAGAATTGCGTAATTACGTTGTACTTCACACAAAACACCGAAAGAGATTGGCCTAATTTTTCATCCGGATTCACACGGTCAAGTTCCCCGATAGAACGGGCGTTGACTTTCATCCAGACTTACAAAGAAATTCCTAGAAATCGAATGTACTCAAGTGTTACTAATTACGATGATTAAAAACAAACATCTGTTGTAAGATTAACTATATCCACTAGCTCTATTATTAGCTCGAGATAGATCGGTATGTGCCTAACAATAGCTAATTCTTTTGTTTAGTTCGTAGCCCAAAGCAATTACGTAGATGATTTGTTTTGTTAAGTGACATACAACTGGCGCAAAAGGATTTAGACACATTTGATAGCTTTTTATTTATTTTTTTTGCTTTATTTCTTTCAAAATTAAAGTTTTTATTATTCTTCTTTAATTCTATGCCTAGCCTGAATTGAATTCTTAATGGGAAGTATACTTCCCAATAATTCATTAATTTTTAAGATTTGAGTACGTTCTCGCCAAATTTTTAGATGAAACAAACACCTAGATGCTCCGATTTCTTATACGACAGTGGCGGTTCGTCAGCTCAGAAACAAGCAGTGCTGCAAAAGTTGTAAAGACCTAGTTGTAGTTAATTTTGTGCTGATTATTTTGGTTGTACTAAAAATTGATAGTTTTTTGAGTTATAAGCAAAAAACAGGAGAAAAAATTTCATGTTTTTTGGTTATAACTAAAATTCCAACAAAAATTATTGGTGGCAAACCTCAGATTCGTAATCAGCACCCCAAAAAACATAAGGAAGCAAAAAATTGCAACTCCTCCAGAATTGGATTTTAAAAAACTACTTGACGACTGAACTACTGAGAAAAAGCGAAAAAATGCCAATTGAGGAAGTCACGCCAAGGGAGAGCTGGGGAAAATTCAGCTCAAATGAATGCAATTTCAAGCGGAGAGTGGGTTGCTTTTCTCCCGCTTCGCTTTGCTTATAGCATTAATCTCGGATCCTCAAGAGGGGCAAAACTTGCTGCAGCTCTGGTCTGTCTCTCTCTCAATTCTTGATTGATTTTCCGTCTTCCTTTTACGTTTTTTTTTTTAACTCTTTTGCCATTTTCGTTGATCGCTGTATTCTTAAAGTGGAAAAGTAAGCCAATTAGAATAAAAACGAAAATACAATCTTTTAAAATAATTTCAGGGAGACTGTAGCTCTACAGATCTTGTGGACGAGCCACGAGCCGCCACTGTATAACGAAGTGTCTTGACTTGATAATTAATTAATAATGAAATTAATTAACAAAAAATTAATCTCATCCAATGAGCTAAATGAATTTCTTTTCTTAAATTAATTTCAATCCAAAAGCTATTTTATTATACCCCTATTAGAAAAAAAATGACCGTTTAAAGGGTTAAAGTGATTTTTGTATTTACCATGTAGTATTAATTAAACATTTTGTAAATTTTGTCAATAATATTGGTAATTTTGGTAAATAAAATTCATCGAAAAAGGCATTATGAAGAAAGCTTTGCAGCTTTTGTCAGTAAATTATAATTGTACCAAGTATAAAAATAATTTATCCAAGTATAAAATAATAATGAGCCCGGCCAAAACCTACTTTACCGCAAATCAACAAAACAGAAACCTCGTCCATATTCCTCTATCATTCATTTCCAGAACCTTCTCGTGTCAATCGGTTCCCCATCTTCTGAGATTACTTATCACCGATATTTGGCGTTTTAATGGCTATTAGTTTTTTCCACCCAGTACTTTGAAGCACTCTGTACAGTACTCTGGTAAGGCGGAAATCCTACCTTACCGCAATAAACAAAACAGAAAACTCGTCCATATGTGCAGTGGATTCCAAAATTAAGCTGATGCTGCTAATTTGGTGTGCATCGTGTGTGCACGAATTGCCTCTATTCTAAAAATATCATTACTATTTTCGTAGATAATCTACTAGTGTTATTTTTGAACTAGCCGCCTTCGGCGACCAGCTTGTTCGTCGGGAATATAATTTCAACTGAATCTCTTATGTATAAATTGATATTCATGTTTCACTTAACAAAGTAATTTTAAATTTAAAATTTTGATAGATACTTAACACATGTTCTTTCAATAGACTTGAACCAATTCTGTTCGTTGTCTGCATGAATGTCCCTAATAGAGTCAAGTAACTGTCTGTGTCATGTAGCATACAACTGTCGGCATCAACTTCACTCTCTTATTCCTCTTGCAAAATATCCATTGATTTTAACTTTAAAATGTCGCGGCACATTTTACGTCCAGCAGCATATTGGCTGTATGAAATTATGCTGATTAAAACCTATCATTAAACATTAAGATATTACCTTAGCTTTTAACAATGAAACATAAACATGCAAATAAATATTTATTTAAACAATGAAAACGGTTTGAATTGCGTTGCAACGATGAAAAGCATTGTTGCAAATTATGCCAAAAAATACTTTTAAAAGGTTATTAAAATTAAAGAAAAATTTTTACGGCAACATAATTGATATCATTGAAAACATAATTCTTTGCGATTTCAGATGGTGTAAATATGATTTTTGAGCTGTAATATTTTCGAAAGTTATTAAGGAAAAACGCCGAAATTTTGCTTAATTTTTAATTAATTAAAATTTCAAATAAAGAGCTCCAAGATGCACATTCCCACCCTCCAAAGTATGTCTGTGCCAAATTTCGTAGCTCTAAGTCCAGTGGTATGCCTTGTAGAGACTGTGACGTCGTGAGACCTAGGGTAGCGTGAAACAGCTAGACTAGTATCACTCTAATAATTTTTATTTTAAAGTTACTCGAAGTATCTTGGTTATTATGGATTACAAAATAAGCAATAGGTTATATACAGAATATTATAGACGTGAGTAAAATTACAGGATGGTGTTAAGACAGTCTCTGCAGTTAGAAATGACAGTCACTCAGAGCAACGGCTCTACTTACAATTTATCGAAAGTTCAACAAGTCTTCATGAGCATCCGCTCATCTTGAATAAAAACTAGCAGAGTTCAGATACGAGAGCTATGCTCTCATGAAAAAGTTAAACAGAAGCGTACAGCTTCTTAACGATGCTTCTCTCAGCTACACAACTGGCGGCACGGGACCCAGTTACTTTAAAACCGATCCGAAGATCCAGCACTCGAATAATGATCCTATGATCGGAATCCGATCAAAAGTGATCGCCGATCGAAAATCAACTCTCTCTTTCCTACCCCGCAGCAGCTTAAATCCTCGTTTTCTCAGGAACAAGGTCCGCCCCAAATCGTGAGAGTTGGCTGACAGTTCGATGATGTCCACCAATGAGTTCTTCCTTTAACCAGGCGATTGATTTATGTCCAGTGACAGTCTTGGCTATTAACTGTCTGGTCTATGGATAGTCTCGTCTCAGTTCAGCTGAGAACGGACATCCACCACTCCTTCTTAATTGGGAGTTCAGAAAAGTTTTTGTGTGCCAAGTGTTACTAGATATGGAGTGAAAAACACCTCTTTGTGCGAATACTCCTTTGTGGAGCTTTCCGACAGTCTAGGTGGCTACTTTGGCGAGGCCGATTTTAACAGCTGTTCTGGAATCTCCACAAGACACACAGACACACACACATTCTTCTTTAATATTAGTAGAGATAATATGACACCGGCTAGTTCTTTTAAAATCATTTAAATTTATTACATTCACAAAACACAAACATATACACACAGAGAATAAATATTTTAGATTAGTTTCCAAATCTTAACAAAAGTTTTCTAGTATGTTGCAGCGTGCAAATGATCACTCCTTTGCGTCACAGTTGTGGCAAATTTGTGACCGCTTATTTTAGTGCGCATGCGTATTTGTCACATTATTAGGAAATGAGTTCTTTTTATTTTTTATTTCCCACGCCGACCCAGGCTATCCAGATGGTGTAAAGCTTAACCTCTGCTTGGTCGGCTAATCATGTCATGCGCCGAATATAAATGTTTCATCGTTTAAAATGAAT
The DNA here is from genome assembly GCA_013235015.1 of Araneus ventricosus. Classification (NCBI taxonomy): domain Eukaryota; kingdom Metazoa; phylum Arthropoda; class Arachnida; order Araneae; family Araneidae; genus Araneus; species Araneus ventricosus. The sequence continues at coordinate 4,625 of BGPR01039266.1, forward strand.
TCGTCTCTACTTACACATCTAGTTATATTTCGCGATTCTTTTTCTGTATTTCTGAATATTGCTAAGAAATGGCGTAAATAATCCTTCTTTCTTCATGTTTTCCCGGTGAGAATTCTCGCCTTGAATGGAAAACATAATCATTTTATCGGAGATTCGAAAAAAAATCCGACAAAAAAGGGGTTAACGAAGAAAAATTTCAGAAAATACAAATACAATACAATACAAACTACATCCATCTTGGGTGGAAGATACATTCATAAAATTTAACAAAAATATATAATAAATAAATAAACATACATAACAATAAATATAAAAATATAATGAAAATAAATAAATAAAATTTTAAAAAATAAGCGCGATATAATATAAAGAAATAAAAAAAATTATAAGAAATACAACCTTCATTCAAAAGTGGCTAAGATCAAGAGGGGTACTCAAAAGCATCCATCACAGAAAAAAAACGGTAATACGATTTGGAAAAGAGAAGAAAAAATTTTTAAAATGTCTATTATACAATTTTGGAATGAAAAAAATGTCTGTATCACAATTTTGAAAAAGAAAAAAAAATTTGAGTTAGGTATGTCAATCACCGGGATAGTTGTTGCATATGAAGAATCTTCCGAATTTTGAAATTTGCGCTTTTATTAAAGTGTAAATTTTCGAACCACTCTCTTTTAAAATTACCTGAAGGTTTATTAAGATACTTTTTTAGGAAATGAGTTTAGTAATCATTCTTTGTGTGGAAAATATAACAACTTTTAATTTTTATTGCAGTCCGCTCTCTTTCTGGCCTGCGTGTGCATGGCCCAAGAACACCACCACCTGAAAATCGCCGAGAAGCTGGCCATTCCTCACCACATCCGACACGCCTACGACTACCCACAACTCAACCTGGGCGCCCAGCCCGCCAGGCCTGCCGTGAACCAGGGCGCCGGATTCCGAAGCCCCGGTTTCAGCCAGCCTGACCCCTTCAACCAGCCACAGACAGCCCCCACATCCTTCAGCAGACAGCCCCTGAGCCCTGTCTCCAGCGGGCCAAGCCAGCCCGTCAGACAGACGAGGTTTTTCAACCTCTACACTCCCGGCAGCAGGCCAGACTTCACCCTCAGCAGGAGAGAGTCTTAGAAAAAGAGTAAGTTTTTCTGCGAAAATATCTTGAAGTAAATTTGTTAAAAGTTGGACACTGAAAAAGGACATTGCTGAACAAATAGGTAAAACAATGCACTTAAAGCTGGGCATTCACCAGCAGGCTGTTCTACTCCATTTGTACCAACAACTGGTTTGAATTCCACTCATTCCAGTCGATAGATTTAAGCAGGCCATTCATATGACTTCCAAAATGGAAATTTTGGAACACGAAACGGAAAAAACAAGCGTCAAGGTCGAAAACCTATGGAAAATAGCACAGCGGCTGAGAAAAGTCGGATTTCCAACCAATCCAAATTTCGGCAATTCACGCGACGAATCTTTGGTGGGAACTTTTGCGAGGGTAGTCGGCACTTCCAACGATATTACTAGATCGAGACCCTGCTACGAGGGTAGTCGGCACTTCCAACGATATTACTAGATCGAGATCTTGCTACGAGGGTAGAAAATCTGAAATCCGCGGAGTGGGGGAAGGAATAGGGGGATCGAAGACCAGCTGTAGAGGGGGAGGAGGAGATGGCTCTCCCCTTCTGACAGTTGGAACTTCAGATGAATGGACGTGCCTGATTTTTCGACTTGAATGGGTGGGGAAAAAAAGTGTTGGGACAAATGGATGGAATGGAGGACAGATGAATTGCCGGCTTTAGGCAAGTCGTTCACGGATGTTCCAAAGTTTGTTTTGAGAAACCTTGTTTGAGAAGGTTCAAAGTTCTAGACTGACTGCCACGCACTTTCCCCTTCCCCATACACACACACGGGTGATTTATCGCCGCCTCGAAGAATCAAAGTTCCCTTTTTACGGCCTTCTATTTCATATTCCATTTGGATATCGAATTCGTTTGAATTCCAATTTCTAGAGTTTTCAGAAACGTAATTTTTAGTCAAGCTAACAGAATTAAAATAATATGCAATAATAGAAATGATTTTTTAATGGCTTCCAATGTTTTTCTAAATCACAATGACAACCATTTCCGTTTTAATATTCTCTGCATTAAATATCTTATCCTTGAAAACAGTCTGGAATATAGAATCTAAAAAAAATCACATTCATTGAGGCATAGATGGAAACTAGGGACTTTTTTTTATTAATATGTCTAAATTGATTTCATTCCCTAAAAAATTCCTGTTTGTACTTCTTCTGTTTTGTTTTTTCGAATAGATGGCGCCATGGGACTAGTGTCTCTTTAATAATTTGATAATACCTCCTTTTAAAAGAAAGTTAGCGTGGGTTCGTGATTACGTGATGACATTTTTCTCTTTTTTTTTTCTCTACTATGGTCATGGGGTAAGTTTTTATTTATGATGGCAAAATTAAAAAAGCCAGATGGCTGATAATTTTAATCAATCTTATTAGCGTTTTGATGTTTGTGTTTTGCTTTTCCTTTTCCTTTTGAAATAATGCCTTTTGATGTACAGGTCTCCTTTGTCTTTTGTTTGGGAAATTTGGGGCTAAAATTAGCTATATTTGGCGTAATGCAAGCTTCTTACAGAAAAATTTCCCAATTATTATTTTGAATCCATTTCGAATAAAGTCCTTAGCCCTTGAAAAAATGGACCAGAATGATGGATTCCTTGTTTGCTTTTTTGTTTTCTTTCGATTACCTTTTAGTTTATCTTTGTTTTTTGGCTTTCTTTAGATTTTGAACTGAACAGTATTGACACCTCTAACAGTTACTGAGTTTTAATCTTTAATTTTTAAAAAAAATAAAGCTTTCGTGTCAGTGTTGAGTTTTACCGAACCTAACCCTTAGGTAGACAGTCAAAAGTGAACTAATTTAGAATGCAGGGATGTCAATAAGTATAGTGACTATTACCCATCCATAAGGTTTCAATAACCAATTTTGCACTATTTATTCTAAATATATTGTAAAATATCTTCCGGGGATAACTTCTTGTTCATAGAACCCTTCATTCCGCTTAGAGTAGAAAAATTCAGGAAAAGCTGCCATAAATTTACAACTTGGTTGAACTTTTTTTACAAATTTTTCCATGAATTAATTGTATAAATATTGCTTTAAGGGTGTAAGTAGCGATCTTTTTTACCTTATCTGTTCTGATAATCTGTATTTATCTGAAGGTTGCGTCGAATTCAACTTTCGATTAGCATTTAGTCATTTTGTAAGGCTATACTGTGTATTTCTAACACCAAAAGAGAAAGTAATCATAATATCTGAACTAAAAGAAGTTATAATCAAAAATCCCCTGGAGATCTATAAAAATCTGACCTCTATAGTGGGGTTAAAAGTGAAGTATTCTTATTCAGAAAACTTTGAAGGGGGAGGGATAGTTGTCATAAGAATGCACACTCTCGATGATATAGATTTCAAAACACTGAAAAACGAATGACCTAAAGAAAGAAATATTTTTAAGAAAACTGCAGAGTTTCGAACCTCTAGTCTTAAAAATCGTAGCAAAATAATGCTTTAGGGTTGATTCGTCTGTCTTGATTGCATCAACCGTTACATTCTGTGCGTAACGACTTTCACATCACATAATTTACAGAAATAATGCCACCCTAAAAACATTATCATACGTTAAGATATACATCCAATGTTTTAAAACACAATAAAGCATTAGTTAGTAGCGAACTATAGGTTTGCTAGCTTATAGACTTTGTGAATTGCTTGGATGGCGTTGTTTTTACTGTATTTGGCAGAGGATAGGATTAATTTTATCTTCTATTTCTAAATTAGATTTGTTAAAGAAGACTTTTTGAAGTTTTTCTTATTAAAGAAAGGTTTTCCCTATATTAATTCAATTATTGGATAAATTCAGGCCACAGAGGGAATATTATTTGACTATTAAGTCATTCCCTTGACAGAAAATTTATCCATATTAGAACTCCGATAGCGAGTGGCACTTTGAAAAAGTTCGCCATTCGAGTTCACTTCCTATTTTCCATTTTATTTGTTTAATCTTGATCTGTTATGGTTTTTATTGAGGCATGATTTTTGTAGTTTGATTCTATCTTAATTGATTAGTTGATTATAGGCAATATTGTTGATGCAATCACTGGATGATGCTGCGTTGCGCGCAAAAGGTGTATTGTTATCGCTATTGTTTACTTCCTCTGTATTTTCTTTTTCTAATTAAACTATAAGAATCTTATATTTAAGATTTTTCTAGATATTTTTTGAATTTTAAACTGATGCAAAAACGTTTTTTATCTAATAATACTATCCGAAGTTATTGAGGAAAAACGTTTGATAGATTTTTAATTAAAAATCTAATTAAAATTCTGAGACCTCTTTCTAAGTGAGTACCCAATAAGTAACCACATGCCAAATTTGGTAACACTATGCTCAACGGTCGGTCCCGTAAAGAGTTTTTTTATAGTGCATGTCACATGATGCAATTTACCGGTAGTATGCTAACCCATAAACATTATCATGTTAACATCTGATATGAATGTCGATTATTTTACCTTATAACTCTTTTCCTTATAACTGTTGCGCGACATTTGATGTGTTCATCACAGTAGCTATCATACTCCTATGCCACTTACAATTGAAATGAAGGTGATCACGAATACCAATGGTTATGTTACCAGCAATGTATGAAAACCAGAATTCTATAAAATGCATAGTCATTTTATAGAATGCCGAAAACTGGCAGGCAATGCATGAAACGATTAATATTTCACACATTTCGTAGGCATTCTACAGAATGCCAAATGACAAACCGTCAAAATATGAAATACATCGTCGATTCGATTTTATAAGAAATAAAATTAAGTGTAATTCAAAATAAAATTATTTCCTCCCTTGATGTAACAAGAAGTTTCACATTTTATTTTGTTTTCTTTAACAAGAAAGGCCTAAACTTTGATATGTATAACTTTCATTTTCCTTTACGCAGTTTGAATAAAAGATTTTATTAATGGCACTCTTTTATTATTTTTTCAAAATATCATTTGTACTTTTAAGGAATGCAGGTCTTTTAAATAATATCCTTATCATAACATTTTTCATACTTTGCCTAAATAGCATTTGTCATTTTCTAGAATGCCTAGGTATTATATACAACGCATAGGGGAAATATGTAATTATTAGCATATTTCATATTTTGCCTGAAAACGCTTGGCATTCTATAAGATGCCTAGGTATTCTATAGAATGCCGGCGTTTCATACACTTCCCGTAATAGTTTTAGGACGGCGATTGAATTATGTGTTTCTAAAGGACTGTTTGATTTTAAAACTTATACAGTGATCCCTCACTTATGCGCAGGCGTAGGGGACAGCGGAAAAAACGCGCATAAGTGAAAAACCACAAAAGGGAGCTTAAAAGTGAAGCATCAATACAGTGTACATGTATTGTTAATTAATACTTTGTACATACTACTGAAAAATGTAAATAAGATGTTTCAAAATGCAAATACGTGTATAAAAGTATTTTCTTCGAATTTTTTAATAACATCCAATTTTTTAAAAAAAGCGACAATTTCGTTCTTTTTGCCACTTTAAAACGTAACAATCTAACCATAACCAAAACTCCAAAGATGGTTCTTTCGTTAGCGATCAATGCCACGTGGTACATAAAATACTAACCACTCTAATTGGCTGCTGTATAACTGCCACTTTTACTGACGTCAATCACAAGAACCCTCATTTTCACCCCTGTGTATAAGTTAGAGGAATGTGTTCCTGGAATCTGAAGAATAGAGGAAGGGCGAGGGAATGCATTCCTAGAAGCAGAACAAAAAGGGGTTTTGTTCTGCTGGGAAAAAAAACCCTTTTGAACTAAGAAAATTTTTGCGACGCGCATAAGTGAGAGGTGCTTTTTTAGTGCGGCGCATAAATGAATAAGAGTTATCAATGTTTTCCTATATCCCTGACCGGGACCGCGAAAAAACGCTCATAAAAGAGAGGGCGTATAAGTGAGAGGTCACTGTACTAACTGTTAAGAAAATTACTTTTCTTCAAAAACCTTAAACTTTTTTTTCTTTGCAGGAACGTATGAGAAGAAGAGGGGGTGTACTTCTAAAAGAGTGGAACAATAGTTGCACCAGAAGATGCTGAAAAAGAGAAAAGAAAGCGTTCTCCTCTCTTGCACATCCACCTTTTCCAGAGTTTGTTATTTAAGTTTTCATTTGTAATGACCTGTCATTTTTGAAAATTATTTTTTGAGAAAAAGCGTTTTTACATGTTGAAGCGTTATATACGTTGGAATTGAAATAATTTTACCATTTTTGTAAAATTGCTTTTATTGTGTGTGTCGTCTAATTACAAAATCTGAGAAATAGAAAACATTCTGAAAAATATTTATTTATTTACTTATTCCTCAGTTTGATGTATTTAGATGATTTTTTCAGTTTATTACACATTTTTCAAATATTATCCTTTGAGGTATGAAAACAATAACTTAACAGAGAAATACATTTTAATATAACTTCTAAAATAATTTGTTGTTATGAAGATATGAGTGACTTATGGATTCATATTATAAAGTTACAGATATTGAAACAAATTAAAGAAAATTAAAACTGTGATAGAGGTTCCATTATTGTTCTCTTGTCTTTATTAGATATTTTTTCTATAAACCAGTTTCGTTATAAATTTACACTATAAATTAATATTTTTGGCCCAGTGAACAAATTTTTAAAAACTTGTCAATAAAATTATTGAATTGTATAAGTGATTTTGCGCACAGATGAATGTATTTGATTTTGGTAATAAAATTTGTGGAAAAACTGACTTGGTTAAGCTGATTCAATTTATTCTTAATGTTGCTTTATTATTGTATGTGTTCACGAATATTCACTCTTATAATTTCCCCAGAAATATACAAAATGACCATAAAATATTCAATGAACTTAAAAAACTTCAATAAAAGTAGTCTTAAAAAGGTTTTTTATTGCTATGATCCAGTGAAACTTGAATAATTCATTGATTCTTATTGGACCACAATTGAAATATGATTTATCCAGAAATTCGAATTAAGAAAAACTGGATACTTCAAGAGAAAACAACAATTTTAAAACTTAAAAAATGGTTTTAAAAAATATTTATTTATAATATTTAACAGTTTTTAAAAATAATGCATTATAAATACATAATAAACAATACATAATAAATAAACAATAGATAATTTTAATATATAAAATATAATATTAATATTTTTGAAAATAATAATAATTAAATAATAATAATAAAATATAAACAATCAACGTCTGATATGTTTTTATCGTCTTCATCGGAGGAATCACCAATACTGACAGTCCCGGTCTTACGCCACTTGGAGTACCCGATTTTACCCCATCTGTAGAGGTTATAAAAAACGAAATAGAACCGCGTAAATATTTGAGTAAATCCTTATTGTTTATAGGTATGAATCCTTAGTAAACGTATAATAAGCTGGACTAAATATAGTTTTTATAATTGTAATGATTTTTAAGTAAGGGTAGTTTAAAATCAAACGAACATTAGAGAGTCGTCGTCTTAAAACAAATAAACCTTCACAGATACAGTGCATTCAAAGCTACAACAAGCCACTTTTTCTTGACTAGTAGAAGGGTAATTCAGTATCTCTGCTAGATGGGAAAAATAATAGCGGCAGAATAAAGGGTGCCCGGTTTTACCCCATTCTTCCCTACTTTCTCTTTGTATGCTTCGGATACGAGAAAATGAAGAGGAAAGCAAAACTAGAATGCCTCAATGCCAATTTGAATTCAACCGAAATAGTATAAACAGAAAAGAGAAATTTAAATGACTCGGAACGTTAGAGAAAATTAAGTAAGGTCTGTCAACTGACGATATACCTCTCTCTCTTGCTTGAAAAGCATTTTATTATTACAAAAATGTCGAAATGAAATAACACTGTATGAATAAGCACATTGCATTTCATCCATATTTCACAAAGGACAAAGAAAACGATTTTTACAAAGAAATTTGTTTTCACAAAAAACAGATTTACAAATGCGGCAAATATAGCATATAGGTCATGCACAAAATACGTAGTAAGGCTGAGAATGACTTCGATTACGCAGCCAGAATTTATTACCCTTGCATCCATTGTACGATACCGGAAATTAACTGCAAAAAAAGCTACTTCATTGTTATGTGAGTTGTGAAATATTACTTAATTGGTAATGCAATTTTCTTCAATAAAATCTCATTTAAATGAATGTTGAATTTTCAACTTAGCTCCGAAAATAAAATTATGAATAGAACAAAAATCTTTACAATTATATTATCAGAAAATTTCATTTAAATTATTGTTATTCTTACATTCAAAACAGTGTTTCTCAATCTTTCAGTATTTACGACCCAATTCTCAATCATAATTTTCATCGCCCCCCTTCATACAATAACAATATATACAATAATAATATATTTTTGGTATTTTGACTCTAAAGCTACACCACGACCTTAATTACAAACCTTACAAATTACCAAGGATAAGTAAATTTATTTATATTTGGCAACACCGATCCGCTGCATTGACAAAACCAGAATTGCTCTCTCTCTTATTATCTCTTAGTTTCTATTGCTCCGTCTTACGTCCACCCTATTGGACATTCTCGCGAGAAGTCCGTCGAGAGCAATCCCTGATAATTATTAAACTTCTTTTTATTTTAGTATTGATAAGTTAATTATTAAATACGTTATGCTGTACTGATACAATCCTATTTATAAGTGTATTTTATCAGCGTAAATGTGACATAATTTTTAATATGTCAGAACGTATTTTGTTTTACTTTCCTTTCAGTAAAATAATCAATTTTTTAATAATATTTTCTTTTCGATTCCCCCTATTTAGTGCTATCACGCCCCCTGGGGGGGATACCCCACAGGGTGGGAATCGCTGATTTAAAAGATATTTTGTTTCAATGCATTTTTCCCGATTTAAAGATTACTGTAAAAACATAACATATTATCCTATATATTATTTATTATGGGATCATATAGAGAAGGAATTAATTAAAGTGTGGCAAGTGGGGGGTAGGGGGCGCCAGTGGCGTAGCTGCAGCTTTTGCCACCCGGGGCGAGCTTGCAACATGCCGCCCTTCCTTTACAAGTTACATAGGGCCCATAAACCTTAAAGAAATCCAGGAAAAAACATTTTATTAGAAACATAATTCATCGCTTGACGCCCTCGATTTCTGTAAATAAGTTGCGAAATCCCCTGTGAACCACCAGTGTTTTTTTTCACATATCAGCAATTTACGACAAAAGGCGTAAAATACGAATTAAATACATTATTGTATATGTCTATAATAATTGAGCTAGGACCAGTGCTCTTCTTCGTCATAAAATTGTTTTATAGCATGTCTGATTTTGCCGCCTCTTTCAAAGTCCCGCCCGGGGCGGACCACCCCCTTCAGCTACGCCACTAGGGGGCGCAACTTTGGCATTTCTGCCAGGGGCGTTTGATATCCTTGGTACAATCCTGCCAAAGCTACCTAATTTCGTCATATTTCAATTGTTCCTATGATGGATGTAAGAAGAGTTCTGGCTTAAGATGGTCAACCATTAAGGATAAAAAGTCCTTCCATGGCTTAAGATGGTCAACCGTTGAGGGTAGAAAGTCCTTCCATGGCTTAAGATGGTCAATCGTTGAGAATAAAAAGCCTTTCCATGGCTTAAGATGGTCAACCGTTG
>BGPR01039267.1:1768-14370 GCA_013235015.1 Araneus ventricosus
CATGTTTTTGATAGTGTCAACGCTGCAAATATGAGTGGAATGACTACAAAAATGGGAAAACTTTCGAGGCTGTCAAAAAGCAGGAAGAAATGTTTTCACTTTTTTTAAAGGGAGATTAAAAAAAACAGCTGTAGTGATTTTAAATAAACTAAAGAATTCTGGTCTAGCTCTGGGGGGGGGGTGGCACCCCGGTGGCACCCCCCCCCCCAGTACAACCGATTGATCGTTGCAGACGTGATCATTACAAGCGGCTACTACTGTAGTAACACTTGAAACTGTAAGAGCGTTCCTATAATCTGGCCATTACGAAGAAGTTTCTGCATAAGCAGGTTCGTGTTGCCTTTGGCCCCTCCGCCGCCTTCTGACTCCTGGTCTGACCATGGAAAAAGATCACTACCAGAGAATTGTTGATCACTAGAACCAGCGGGCTTTCCGTATGTTTAGGTAAGGGAAATTCGTTCGACGCCATTTTGATCGGTACAACCGAGTGATAGCTGCAGCAGTGATCACTACACGCAGCTACTACTATGGTAACACTTGAAACTGTAAGAGCGTTCCTATAATCCTGTAAGAGCGTTCCTATAATCTGGCCATTACGAAGAAGTTTGTGCATAAGCAGGTGAATTCGGTTCGTGTTGCCTTTGGCCCCTCCGCCGCCTTCTGACTCCTGGTCTGACCATGGAAAAAGATCACTACCAGAGAATTGTTGATCACTAGAACCAGCGGGCTTTCCGTATGTTTAGGTAAGGGAAATTCGTTCCACGCCATTTTGATCGGTACAACCTAGTGATAGCTGCAGCAGTGATCACTACAAGCAGCTACTACTATGGTAACACTTGAAACTGTAAGAGCGTTCCTATAATCAGGCCATTACGAAGAAATTTGTGCGTAAACAGATGGGGGAGGTGGTATACACTTTTCTTCCCGATGTTTAGATAGTTGTAAGTTTTATTTTTTAACAAAAACTGTTTTACATCAAGTTCTATAATCATTTCTAGCCCGAAATTCTTTAAATTTGAACAACATTTTGGAAGTAGTTTGAGAAAAAATAGACACCTAAAATTTATTGTTTGACTTTCTAAAGATGGATTATAAATTTAATAGAATAAACCTAAAATAACCAATATTTTAAAAAAGAATTTTCTTACTAGTTTTTTATTATAATACTTTTACAATAGCCTTCAATAGCGTGAGGCTCTTTATGCTTTATGCTATAAATAAGATCCATTTAAGTAAAGTAAGAAAATTTCAAGTACCATTTTCTGCAACAACAGGCGTTTCAATTCCCTCTTTCGTTTCTGATTTCAATATTTCCACAGTTGACTCTGAAATATAATGTTCTGAAATAAATGATATATAAATTATTGTACTATGAGATTTACACTATTTTGTTGAATTGTGTGATTTATTCATAAAACATTAAACTTCCAGTTGTCAAGCTGGTATTTACAACATGATTCAAATAATTTGCACCATTTAGGATACATACATTTTGGAATTTAACATAAAGCAAAACTAAATAAAAACAATCAAGCAGTTTTTAAATAACTCGTGTCAAGTTAAAATATGATTTTCAGAGTTTAAGAAATCTATATATTTAAAGCAATTGGCGAAACCAAAGGACCAGTCACCCAGCTCCAACAACTGGACCGATTTCGACAATTTTTATTTCATATGAAAGCTTATAGTTATATTTATTTTGTTTTAATACCATTTTTGTGAAGTCCTTAAATCCGTTTATTTATCCATTGATTTTTACTTTCTCGTATACGAAGTATACAAAGAGAAAGTATTGCAATCGTCCAAAAATTCGAACTCGAGATTTTGACGAATCTCCACGTTTTAGACCGCCCTGAGTCCGAAAAACACAATTTTGGAATTATGTCTGTCTGTCTGTGTGTCTGTCTATGAACACGATAACTCGAAAACTATTAGAGCTACGGGGATGAAATTTGGCATGTGGTCTTTAAACATAATTTGTAGGTTTCTATCAAATTTTGGACAAATTTCCGTCAACGGGAAGTCTGTATGTCCGAAGTCATGTGAACACTATAACTCAAAACCTTGAATAGCTAGATGGATAAAATTTCGTACACAGTTTTATCGTCATGAATGTAGGTCCGTATAAAATTTTGGTCCAAATCCGTCAAAGGGTTGACTATCTGTCGGTCCGTATAATTTACTTTTGAAGAGAATCCGTTTATCTCCACGCGCATGCGTACTGGAAGAATGGACAGGAATTTCATTACGGAGTGGCGAATTACGTCAGTTTGTCCTTGAGCCGGTAAGAGAGGAAAATTGTTACGCATCTCCCTGAATTTCATTCTTTGCCTAGATATTTTTCAATCACTATACCTTCTGATAGTCATTGGATTCTGGGTAACAATAGGTTCGAATTTTTTTAGCCACGCGGGGGAAGGGGAAACGGCACCTTCTTGGGGAAGTGTACGAGAAAGTTTAGGGGAGAACACTCCCGCTCGTTTCATAAAGTCTTGGGGCTACCAGAACAGAGAAGGTTAGAAATTGCTCCCTTCGTCCAACATTAATCGACCGATTTACTATTGTTTCTTGTCCAAAATTGGAAGCTTGACTTTCCAAAAAAAAATCAAGGAATCAATTATTTATTTGTTTCAAATGTGCGGAAAAATAGGAAGCCAAACTCCAAGAAGGAATCCAACTCCAAAATCATAAAATATTGCTGAAGGGAATTGGTCGTTTCCTTTCAAAATTTCCTTTCGCTATTTGAAGCAAACGGTAATAATTATTTTCATCCTGTTTCGCATCAATTTCCACAAATTTCACAAATAGTAATGATTATTTCCATTAAATTTCGCATAGGTTAAAAGATGCATGGCCAACAATAGAAACTGATATTTCTCAATTTCGGCTGTGTCCCTTTCTTACTTTGGAGGTAAAGGGCTAATTTGACAACTGAAGTTTAATAAAGGGACCAGTGGCGAATCCAGGGGGTGGCTATCGGGCTACACCCCCCCCCCGAGCTAAACAAGAATTATTGATTTTATTTAAAATCACTACAACTGTTTGTTCTTAATTTCCCTTTTTTAAATAATAATAAAAACGAGAGAACATTGCTTTCTGGCTTGACAGGCTCAAAAATTTTCCTACTTTTCTAGTCATTCCACATGTACTTGTATCATTGACACGGTCGAAAACATTTTTTCATTGTGTTTTTTGTTAAATTATCGAAATTATTGTACTGGGTTTTTTTGTTGTTGATGATCCCCGAAGATCAACAGAGCTATATCAGGTCCATGAGCCTGTGCACCCTAAAGAAATCCATAGTCAATAAAGGATTAGAAACAAGATCCTGTTCGGAAAGCCCCAGGCATGCAAGAATATGATCAGGTGTGGCCTGTTCTGCAGTACGTTTTGGGCAGATCTCAAAACACTTAGAATTATCAGAGAAAGTCAAACTTCTGATATGCCCACTAAGGAAGTGAGTAAGAGTTGTTTGGTCGCATCTGCTGCAGTCAATTGATAGACAGCCTGGTCGAGAACCCTGATACCAGTGATGCACCGGTGGAATGAACCAGATAGTTTTATTGCTGCTTTTAGTTCTAGAGAACAGCTCCAAGTAGGTGAGAGGTGCAGAAGGCACTGAAGTACAGTTCTTTATGATTCTTACTGGAAGGTGAGTAAAGTTTGTAAAGTTAAAGTGTTTTGGTTTACATAAGCCATGAGATTGGACATTCGTCACAACGTGTTAGATTGCAAATATTGCATCAACATCATTTTTCGGTTTTGTCAGTATTTTTAATTAATTTAATTCTTCGCCACTAAAGTTTCTTTCTTCTCTTGTGGCAACTTTGGATAATTTTGAAATTCAAACGTTAATTTTAGCCGTTTCATTTAATTTCTAAATTTTACTTAATTATTTACTTTGTTTTCAATTTAATTATTATTTGTCTTAACTTTTGTTGTTGTTTCCATTAAGGTTTCAACTTTATTAATTTTTAAATTCAAATATTTGTTACGGGACTATTTCCTCGCCATCTTAGTTCGCGGATGAATTTGGTGTTATGAGGTTTGGCTTTGGAGGCGTTTTCCGTTACGATTTGAATTTGTGTGTGTGATGGGCTGAAAGTGCGGTTGGTGTTGTAGAGGCTGCGGGCCTCAGGCCCTTTTAGGCCTTTGAGGAACTTTTTTGTTCCCTTTTGTATTCTGAAGATGGAATGGTGTGGTGGTAATTTGCCACGTCATGTTTAGTTAAAAAGAAAATTTCCTACAAGTCGTGTTCTTTGAAAGATCAGCCTTAAAAAATTCTGGCGAGAAAATTCGCAACTAAATTCTTGTGCGGTGTGGGACGTCAGAAAATATATGTGATTCAAGAAAACGACTGCAGGCGTGTAAGCCTTCAACGTTTTTCTTCAGTGTTTCTTCACGACATGGATCATCACCAATAATGTTATTGTGCAAAATAATTACCTGAGAAGCATGAAAGCTGTGAGGTCCTGAAAAGCACCCGCAAAATTTCCCACGGAAAGAGTGACCGGCCTCCCAGGTCGCTAGGAGAGAGCGGTTAGTCAAAGGGGCCGACAAGCCTTTCCCAGATTGCGTCATCCCGGAGGGTCTCCGTTTGAAATTCACCGCCATTTCTGACCGCGAGGACACACACGGAGCAAGGGAGACAGATGCATTGCGTACGCCTAGCACTATGATTGAGGAGTGAAAGACAGTGTTTTATCATTGGGAGAAGGGTCCCATCTCCTGCAAATGAGAGCTGGTCTTTGACCCCGCCTGAAAAGCGCAGGTCCCAAGGAGGGTTTTAACCGGAAACCTGAGAGATCGAGAGGATGGAGAGGATTCCATGATAGGTTCGTTTGAAGAACCGGGGAATTAGATTCCTGTGACGGAGATTAGAAAGCAGTTCGTGTTTATATTGCTACCGGCCTTGCCTGCTACCTAAGCCGACCGATGGCTGCATAATGCTCTGCCCTCGAGTGAGGAGTTCTTAGAACCCTTGATATAACCTGCAGAGGTTATCTGAGCGATTCTTCCCAGACTACTGACCCATAATGCCAGAGTAAAACTTTTAGAACTTGGCTATACTCGAGTGAGCTCGTGAATCTAAGTGAACCACCCCAGATTGAACGGACTTGTCTAATGCTATCTCGTCCTGGGAGAGTGGAGTTGTGTAATTTGATATAATTTGTATAAAGTGTAAAAGTAACCAAGATTTTGGCATTAAATATTAATATCTAATATGGCTGTTTCTGTCTGGTGAGTCCTTTATAGTTTAGCATCGCTGAGCTTAAGACCCTAAGGCAGTTTACGAACTGGCTGCTAAATATCAGTGTCCTAATCTTCAGTATTATTGGGCAACATAAGGCCTATTATGTATACTTCAATTGATGATTGCTGCAACTTCTGGTCTGATTTGAGAAATTGACTCTCACCTTATTTTTTATTCCAGCTCTAAAATTATGGAGTTAAAAATTTTTTATAAAAAAAATTAGTTTTATTGATGGCTATTGTCTTTTGTTTCCTTTAAAGAAAAGCCGTGCTTATTTAACGATTTATGAAATCTCAATTTTTTTAGTCATTTGTGCATCTTTATTAAAATGTTTCCATTTATAAAATCATGGCAGTTTAATTCAAACTCTTACAATTTTGAAATAAAACAAAAAATTCTTAAAATCCCTAGTTTGATTCTGTTTTAATTCTTCTATTTGTTTATCACAATGTGTATTGTACTACCACTATATGCAAAATTGACTTTTGATTAAGTAGCTAGGGTTTCCAGGTCAGCAAAGGTAGGTGATTATATCAGTATTGCAAGAGTTGCTTATTATCGTGTTATTTAATTTTGTACCCAGAATTAATTAATTGCTCAATATATGTTATAATTTAAATTTTATTTCTGGGTATCTACCTTGCTTCAATGTTTTTTTATAAATATCCTAGCTACCTCTTCCCCAATTATTATTAAATTATTAACATTATATAATTATTTACACAACGATACAAAATTTTTATGACCTCAGCCCCCCTAGACCCGAATTCTGGATTCGCCACTGGAAGGGACTATATTATTTTCATTTTCTAGACTGATATCAGCTGCTAAACGTTAAACAACAAGGAATTTTCTAATTTTTTTTCAATAAGTTTGACATCAAGAATAATGATTAACATTATTTTTATATACAGGATCTCCACGAAAGTCCTTCTATCCCAAAGTAACTTGAGAATGGCGACAACTATTGCCACAAACGTGGTGTCTAGGTATAGTAAAGTGACCACGCGCTACACGGTGAAATCGGTTGCAGAGCCACCTGGCGCCAGACAACGGAGTTAGTGTTTCTATCTCGAAAACGGTACAAGACGCAGGAAAAAAGTTAATTACGAAATTTTAGATCGTCGAGTGCGAAAAGATACCTTGAGCACAATAATGCTAAGAACAAAGCGTGTAAAATGCGCATTTGCTTGGTCATTATTTTCTAAACCTGTGACGTAACAACTCGCGGCAAGATCATCTTTTGAACAATAAACGTCGACCCGATGGCGTAGTCGTTACCGCAGGCATTTCAAACACCGAAAATAAAAGTATCTGCTGATAACTAATTGTTCTGTTTTCTTTCTAACGCTTTTCTGGAGTAAGAGTGTTCACTTTACTGTGATCGCTTTACTATACCTAGACACCAATTTTGTGGCAATAGTTGTCGCCGTTCTCAAATTAATGTGGGGTAGAAGAACTTTAGTGGACACTCTGTGTGAAACTGCTGCACGAAGGCATTTACTTCAAAAATGTGTTTTATTTTGCATCATTAAAATAGTAGTTATTTGAATGTAAGCTGGACAAATACCTTTGCTGCCCACAGGCGCTTCGCCGCTTGGTTCGCTATTAGAAATTACTCTGGTTTGATTTTCGACGACAATCCCGAGCGATGATAAGATATTTTGCCATGGAAAATCTGGGAAACAAAGTTATCTAAAAGTCAAAATTTCTTAAAGTTTAATTTGAAAATTTTTAGAAACATGTGGAAGTATGTCGATAAACAATATGTAATAACTTCAATTATAAGCGGAAATATTTTCAAGGTATGATATTTTTCCTGTATTGAATTAATAATTGTGTGGTTTCTCTTTGGGGTTAAATGGATAGATTAAGAGCACACAAAGAGTAGACTGTATTAAATTTAAATTGCATTTATTTGAGCTAGCGAGAGATCACACACACAATATACACAGCACAACAACAACACAAGGGGAGAAGCCAGCGTCCATCCGGGGATTTTACCCCGGAGGTTGTAGATTGAACTCGGAGGGGTTGCTAGGGGCGGACAATTTCGCCCTTGGCAATGTTCACAAATATCAAAGTAAATACAAACTCACACTACTAAACATTCTACCCCGGTTGAAATATAAAATTTCAAGGTACAATTCAATAATAACATGAATACACAATTACACATGCAGATATGGATAAGATTAATTGATGCGAAAAATACAAGCAATACACAAACAAATATTAGAATAAGAAACAATACAAATAAAAATTATTCGTTATTATTCATTGGTAAAACACAAATTTTAGAAATTCCTCGCCGATATAATCCTGATTGTGTTTGAATATTAGCTACACGAATTTTTCCATCTGAGCCAGAAATAACATCTTTAACTCTACCTATATCCCAATTACAAGGAGGAAGATTATTTTCCGGTAGTAGAACAAGAGATCCAATTTTTAAATCATTTTTCTCAAATTGCCATTTTTAGCGTTGTTTGAAGGTGGTTTAAATAATCCTGATGCCACCGTTTCCAAATAAGTTGAACCACCTTTGTTGTTCTTTGCCACCTAGATAGACGATTATCAGGGCTGTCTATGATCTCTGGTTCTACTACAGACGTCATGGGTCGTCCTATGAGAAAGTGTGCTGCAGTTAATACACTTAAATCAGTTGGATCACAAGATAGGGGTGTTAATGATATGGAATTTAAAATACCTTCTATTTGAGATATAATGGTAAGAATTTGCTCAATTGAAACTTTAGAATGTTTCATTTCTCGCCTCGGATAATATTTGAATGATTTAACTCCAACTTCGTATAATCCACAAAAGTTAGGGGAACTAGGGGATGAAAATTTCCATTTTATTTCCTCAGAAGCCAAATATGCTGACATACTTTCATCTGGTTTTTACTTTCTCGTATACGAAGTATACAAAGAGAAAGTATTGTAATCGTCAAAAAATTCGAACTCAAGATTTTGACGAATCTCCACGTTTTAGATCTCCCTGAGTCCGAAAAACACAATTTTGGAATAATGTCTGTCTGTGTGTCTGTGAACACGATAATTCGAAAACTATTAGAGCTACGGGGATGAAATTTGGTATGTGGTCTTTAAACATAATTTGTAGGTTTTTATCAAATTTTGGACAAAATACGTCCACGGGAAGTCTGTCTATCTGTCTGCCCGCGGTCATGTGAACACTATAACTAAAAAACTTGAATAGCTAGATGAATAAAATTTGGTACACAGTTTTATCGTCATGAATGTAGGTCCGTATAAAATTTTGGGCCAAATCCGTCAAAGGGTTGACTGTCTGTTGGTCTGTATAATTTACTTTTGAAGAGAATCCGTTTATCTCCACGCGCATGCGTACTGGAAGAACGGAACGAAATTTCATTACGGAGTAGCGAATTACATCAGTTTGTCCTTGAGCCGGTAAGAGAGGAAAATCGTTACGCATCTCTTTGAAATTCGTTACCTAGATATTTTTCAATCACTATAATGAAAAACCTTCTGGTAGTCATTGGATTTTGGGTAACAATAGGTTCGAATTTTTTTAGCAGCGCGGGGGAAGGGGAAACGGCACCTTTTTGGAGAAGTAGACGAGAAAGTTTAGGGGAGAACACTCCCGCTGGTTTAAGCTTGGGTTACATTACTCAAGCGTTTCAGCTCTGACTGTGCACCCACAAAATTTGTTGCATTATCTGAATAGACAATGGAACTTTTTCCACGGCGGGCAAAAATCTTCTTGAGACAAGCAATAAAGGCTTCAGTGGTTAGATCTGTCACTAATTCGAAGTGCACAGCCTTGGTGACAAAGCATACAAATATTGCTACAAACATTTTGCGAGCAGTTATTCTTCCTTGAGCTACAGGTTTGACTAAAAATGGACCTATAAAATCAACACCACAGACATTAAATGGAAAGATAGGAGTAATTCTCTCTGCTGGGAGATTACCCATAAGTTGATTAGCTACTACAGGTTTATTTCTAAAACAAGTAATGCAATCGTTCACAATTTTTCTAGATAAATTACGGCCATGAATTGGCCAAAACTTCTGTCGAACTGGACATAATAAACCTTGAGGACCTCCATGTAAGTTTTTAAGATGGGAATAAACAAAGATAAGTTTTGTTAATCTATGAGATTTAGGTAAGATAATAGGGTGCTTTTGATTATCAGTTAAGTTGGAGTATTCCAAGCGTCCTCCTACTCGAAGAATTCCATTAGAATCTATGAAGGGATTTAAATTTCTTAAATTACTACCCTTCGGAATAGAATTTCCTTTTTTAAGGCAGAAAATTCCTTTGAAAATTCTCTTACCTAAACTTCTTTTATCAAGTATTCAGAAGCTACCTTTGATTCATCACATGTTAGAAGTCCTGACCTCAGGGAATGAGGATTCCTGCTATTGAAAATAAACCTAAAAATATACTCATAACAAGAATTAGTTTTCGATAACTGTTAGTGACACTAAGTAAACAATCAATAAAGAGCTCATTCTCCTTTGCATTTAAAGTTAAAAATATTGGTTTGGAAGTCTTAAGTTCACTTAAATAAACATCATCAGTATAGTTTGGAGCACTCACAGGCACAGGAAGTTCTGCTTGCAGGAAACTTGGACCAGTCCACCACAGTTCGTTGTTACAAAGTTTTTCAGGATCTAGTCCTCTAGTACATCAGCAGGATTGTTTCCGGAACTGACATGAAACCACTGATACTTCTTGGTCAGTTCTTGTATGGCTGCAATCCTGTTTGCAACGAATGTTTTAAGTTCAGATGGTTCATGTTGGATCCAAGCAAGCAGGATAGTTGAGTCAGACCACAAATAAACATCGTTGATTTCCAATTTGATGGCACATAACACTCATTTCACTAATTGCGCTAATAAAAGCGCACCACACAGCTCAAGCTTTGGCACTGAAATGGACTTTAGAGGAGCCACACGGGATTTACTTCACAAAAGACGCATACTGTTTCGTTCATCAGCTGAAGATTTAAGGTACGCCACTGCTCCATAGGCTCTTTCTGATGCATCTGCGAATCCATGGAATTCTAATTTTTCCGGAAATTCACATAGCACATGTCTTGGAATACACAGTTGATTTATTGAATGCAAGGAGTGAAGAAATCTTTCCCACTCCTAGGCTTCTGGTTCGGGAATAGAGTCATTCTAATCTATCTTTAGTTTCCAAAGTCTTTAAAAAAAGATTTTACCGACAGTAATCACTGGTCCTAGAATACCGAGTGGATAAAATATCCTTGCAATGTTCGATAACACAGCTCTCTTCGTATTTTGTGGACCAGGGAGGACTTTGAAGGAAAAGCAATCCGTGAGATGGTCACACGCTATTCCTAAAGTCTTGGTTTTACTGGAACAAGAAAAGGAATATTCATTCTCCTCTGAGATGTTACTTCGTAGATTTGATGCGTTAGTTCTCCATTTGTGTAGTTCCATGCCTGCTGTAGCAAGCAAACGAATCAACTGTGTCTGAAGCTCTCTCACTGCTTCTAAACTGACATCTCCTGTCATCACGTCGTCCATATAGAAATCTGAGTCCAGCACAGTCGCAGCCAGAGGAAAACACTGTCCTTCGTCTTTCACTAGTTGATGAAGCACTCTAGTGGCCAAGTACAGTGCACTAGTAGTATCGTACATTACCGTATTTAATTTGTAAGTTTTAACGTTATCATTTTCACCGTTTTTCCACACAATTCGTTGCAAGTCTCTCTGTTGAAGATCAACCAGAATCATTCTATACATTTTACGGATGTCAGCTGAAAAGACAAACTTATGCTTTCGAAATCGAAGCATAATAGAAAATAGATCCTCTTGGGTAAGGCCTCCATTCATTTGTATATCATTTAGTGATAGGCCATTAAAGCTTAATGCTGAGGCATTAAACACCACTCGTAGCTTAGTAGACATCTTATCAGGTTTGAAAACCCCATGATGAGGTAAATAATAACATGTACTTTGTTCGTTGTTATCAGTAACCATTTCCATATGCCCTAGAGATTCATACTCCTGCATAAAGTCTCTATACAAAGATAAAAGTTCGGTATTTTTTGAAAGACGTCTCCACAGTGAATTTAAACTACCCAAAGCTGATGTTTTGGATTCACCTCAACACTCAGGATCTTTCTTTAGTGGTAATTGGACTAGATACCGACCCTCTGAGTTTCTCGAATAGGTTTTAAGAAAATGTTCTTCACATTTCTCTTCCTGAACACTCTTAATTAGTTTTTCAATTCTCTCTAATTCCCAAAACTTTGTCATATCCTTATGTAAGTCTTCTAAGTTGGCAATTAACTTACATTGAATGATTCTACTGCTTTGGTTTTCGGTCACGTTGAGACTACCACTAGACAGGAAACCAAAGACAGAATTTTGAAGAATTAATTGAGAATTGGGAACACGAAGTTTATTTTAAAAGATTTATGTCCATACCTGCCTTACAGAATGACTCCGCGTCGTCTGTCTTAAATCTTATAGATACAACTTACGAGTGCGCCAGGTCCTTGCAGACCTTGGGTTATGAGGTGGAACAATTTCCGGAAGTAATGTGTATTTACATGCTTCTTCAAAAATTAGATGCATAAACTAAATTGTCGTTCGAAAGAGAATTTAATAAGAGTAAAGAAATTCCAAGTTTAAAAGAGTTGCCCGATTTTTTAAAGAACTATGCGCGCACATCTCAATCCTCTAAAACTTCTACTAATTCAAAGCGTAACGTATATTCAAAAAATACAAGTATTGTGATTTCTAATGTGAAAAATTCAAAACCAAAATACACTAGAGTCTCCCTTCAACGAAGTCTCTCTACACGAATTTATCCCTATAACGAAATTTTTAATCGGAATTTTAAATAACATTCAAAATATTCTCCATATGACGAAGTGGTTGTCTCCCTATAACGAATTTTGTCAGAGGTTTATCTTTTCGATTTTTGTCATTTTTGAAGAAAGTTGGTAGTTTCTGTGCAACCAATTCGCTCACACGTGCCTGTTTCTGGAACCACTCACTCTTAAAATGTGAAAATTTTTCTGAAAATTTAACATCACGAAATGCAAAGCAATGGAAAATAACGGAAATTTTCAAGTAAAATAAACGTAAGTACATACTAGCACATATTATTCTCTAAATTGGTAAATTGTCTTAACTTTTGAGCATTTTATTTATACAATAAAATTAGTATAATTTTAACAAATTTATAATATATATTACTTCATTTTTAATTGAAAATCATAATTAAATAAATACATTTGAACTTATCGCACCTATTGAAAAGTTTGGAACATTTACTTAAATAACTGCAAAAATCTCTAATCTCCGTATAACGAAATTTT
>BGPR01039268.1:0-14369 GCA_013235015.1 Araneus ventricosus
ATGATTTACAGTTGAGCTTTATTCAATTCACTGTTGTATTTCAATGCTAAACCAAAAAAGCTTTTAATCACAAAACCACATCAAGCAATCAAGCAAAGCTGAACAATAAATCTATTACTGGAATATTTTAAAAAAGCAATCAATAGTTGCAATCTTCAACAACTTAAAACTATGTGTTATAATTTTGGTGTCCTATAAAATAGTCAATGCTCAGTAATTGCTCATACGCCATTTTCGAAGACATACATCAACGCATATTGATTAGTTTTAAACAGGATGTCACTAAAAGTAGGTTTTCGGTATCTTTTTTAATTGTTTTTTTAGGGGTGATTATAAAAAATACACAAATTGTCTTGAAAAGAGTTGGAACCCTAAATCCATTAACCCTAACCCTGTTACTTCGATGTACCTTTTCTTAAAATTTGTTATAAATATATGTTTAAAACTTTTTATACAAGTAAAGTACACCTTTCTCATTATACTGAAATGAACTTTTTTTAAAAAAAACTCAAAACATTATTTTTTAAAATTTTTTTTTGTGTCAAAATAGGGTAAAATTTCACTATGTCTAATTAAATATTTTTTTAACTTATAAAAAATTAAAAATTAAGCAACAACTCATTTCAGTGTAATGAAGAAGGTGTACTTTACTTCTATAAAAAATTCGAAACATGTATCTCTAACAGATTTTGAGAAAAGGTACATTGAAGTGGCCAATTTCACATTTTTTGTTTTGACACAAAAAAATTATAAAAAATAAATTTTCGAATTTTTAAACAAAATCTTTTCAATATAATGAGAAAGATGCACTTTACTTGTATAAAAAATTTCAAACACGAATCTATAGCAGATTTTGAGAAAAGATACACCGAAGTAACAAGGTTAGGGTTAACGGACTTACGGTACCAACTCCCCTTTTAAAAGAAACGGAAGAGTATAGCTATATGTGGAATACAATTTTAATTCTTTAGAATTTTTTATGTCTGCAAGAAACAAATGTAGCACAATTTGAATTGTAACATTACCTGCACTCGCAGCGGAGTGTCGAATTTGAAAGCCCCTTCATCGATTGTAGCTGAGTAGGATTCGTGCAGGAATACGGGTGCGTTGTCATTGGCATCCGATAAGGTGATGGTGAGAGGAACCACAGTGGCCAACCCTCTGCCCATGTCGTCTACTGCCTGGTAGGATAAATAGTAAGTGGGCCTGGTTTCGAAATCCAGGCAGTTGCCGGATCCGGGCGTCTGGCATGGAGCCACAGTGATAACTCCAGATGTTTCGCCCACTTGGAACCTGAAAAAATGTTAAAACGAACGATTATCAGATACGAAATCATTTTAGATCATTTTGTAGAGAAATAAAGGGTAGAGAAATAAAGGATAAAAAGAATAAAAGTGTGTATAAGGTGTGCCCAAATGAAAAGGAGACCTTAGCTGTATCGGCCTTGTATCAAATCCCAATCAGTTAATGTGCTAGCCGATAGATGGCGTGGTGGTATTTCCAGTTGCACCTGCCTAGTTAATGGCCTCGCATCAATATCCTCATTTCTGGAGAGTTGTTTCCGCAGTTCGTTGCATGAGGGATTCCTCCAGATCAGCACAAAGAGCAGTTATCCAATTTCTTCTCTCAGAAGGGGAGCATGCTTCACAAATTTATCGCAGGATGAAAGAAGTGTACGGAGAGCAGTGTCTCGCACGGTGCACCATATTCCGGTGGTGTTAGCGTTATGAGGCAGGACGCGTAAACATCAAGGACTTGCCACGTCCTGGGCAGGCACAAGTTGTGATCAACAGTGCCACGATTTTGGCTCTGGATGAGCTCATACGGCAGAATCGTCGGATTACCACACGTGAAATTGCTGTTGAACTGTCGATAAGCAAAGGAAATGCGCATCACACAATCCACAAAAAGCGTGGTTATGGCAAACTCAGTGCTCAGTGGTTGCCCAAGCATCTGTAAGAGAATCAGAAGATGGCGAGAATGGATGTTTGCCTAACCCAGCAGTTTTTACACTGAAGCCATCCACTCCCTTCCTACCAGCTGGGATCAGTGTATCAATGTCAATGGCGATTATTTATAGTTGTACTGTTCCACATGAACTGTAATTAGAATATTGTTATTAAAATTTCTTTACATATAACTGTAGTCTCTTTTTCATTTGGGCACACCTTATAGTATTAAATAAAGAATTATAAAACAACAGCATAAAAAAATCATTACAAATAAGTAACATCACAATGTAAGCTTATGTGAAAAACAGTACGTTTGCTAACATATTCGTATGAATTTTGGTTTCATTACAAACGAATAATTTATGATATCAGTTAATAGCAAACTTTGAATTTAAAAAATGCCAAGTACAGAAAATGAAAATGCATTGGAGACACACTAAATTTCCAAGCATATCTCTCTTCATCTTTAATAAAATTATATTTAGATATTTGTTTAAGATATATGTGAATAATTAAAAATCACAAAAAAATTACACCTTTGTAAGAAAAAAATAAACAACCAGCATTGCTGAAATTAATGATAGAACGAAAACACGATAAACTTTCACTATAATGGAAGAAATAATTTTTCATTTGACAAAAATAATATCCTAATTAAAAGTAAAATTAAAAGCTTTAGCTTCAGGTGAAAAAAAGGCAGTGCTCGATAACTTCTAAATTAAATATTGCTTAATTTTTTAAAAAATCAGATAAATATTAGTTTTATCACGAAATCAAATGATTCATGATTCGTTAAATTTTCGCTTCGTCATCAGTAATTTTGTGTTTATTCCTCGTGTGTTTAATACGAAATTTATTTTAAATATTTCCTTACTTTTCTGCACCATTTCCAAAAATTGAATAGAGTATTCCAGCTTCTCCGAATATCATAGTGTCTCTGTCAGTTGCCTGTAAAAAATATTTTCTCAGCCATAAATGAAATACTAAGAAATGAATTATTAAAAAATAATATTCCAGCCAATCTATCTAATATGATATCTAATAAACTTCATAAGCACCATATAGATAAAATTAAAATTATGTGCCAAATTTTGCAGAAAAAATTGAAACACAGGAAATTTTTTTATTCGCATAAGAATATGTCATAGGAAGCATCATTCTGTAATGTATGAATATAACAAAATGATAAAACAGAAACAAGGAAAATGAACTTTATTAAACTGCACTAGAGTCTCGTAACTTAGCACTGGAAAACTGGTGTTTAAGGGGAGTTGGAACCCTAACCCTGCTACTTCGATGTACCTTTTCTCAAAATCTGTTAGAGATTCATGTTTGAACCTTTTTATACAAATAAAGTACACCTTTCCAATTATACTGAAATGAGCTTTAAAAAAAACCCAAAACTTTATTTTTCACAATTTTTTTGCTTCAAAATAGGGTAAAATTTCACTATGTCTAATTAAATATTTTTTTTAACTTATAAAAAATTAAAAATTAACCAAAAACTCATTTCAGTATACTGAGAAAGGTGTACTTTACTTCTATAAAACATTTCAAACATGTATCTGTAACAGATTTTGAGAAAAAGTACATCAAAGTGGCCAATTTAACATTTTTTTGTTTTTCACAAAAAAATGTATAAAACAAATTTATTTTTTATTTTTTTAGCATCATCTCAGTATAATGAGAAAGATGACAAGACTACATGGTTGTTGGCGGCCGCCACTTAAGTTATGTAATTTTCAAAACACCTTGAATCATAATGACATTTTATTATGTATTTTTCAGAAATAAAAATGTGTTTCCTGTATCTTTATTTGTTTGAATTTTATTAGATTTTGAAACCGGGGAAAACTTTTTGCCGCACAGTGTTTAAAAGCTAATATCAGTAAAATGCTGTCAGGGGTGGATCCAGGTTTTTCAGAGGCCCATATTTGTGAGAAAAAATATTTTTGTCAAAATTTTTTTGAATCGTTGTTTGGCCGTGGAAAAATTTTAAAAAGGGATAATTTTTATTAAAGGTGGAAATTTTGTAAAAGGGCAGTTTTTACGAATTTAAATCTTGTGAAGGGGCCGTTTTTGTGAATTTGAGTTTTGTGAAAAGGCCGTTTTTATGAATTTGAATTTTGTGAAGAGACCGTTTTTATGAAGTGGATTTTGTGAAGGGGCAGCAAAACGGCCTCAATTTTCGCCTGGATCGACCCATGGTTGTATAAGAGAAAAGGCTGTGCGGGACTCTATCAGGCAGTATTATTACTGGTCAGAACACTGGGCATTTATTGAGAAATTGTAAATAAACTACTACAATAAAAGTGGTAAGTTATGCCGAACAAAATTTTGATTACTCGCTTTTCCTTTAATTTAGTACTTTTTTAACCCTTTAAGATGACATTTGCAGTTGCATATCCTGTTAGAATAAAGTTTATTTTTGTGTTTGCTATTTATACTCAAATTTTATTCATAGAATTTTGTATAAAAATATTTTCAATTTATTACTGCAAATTATTTAATGTCTTGATTCTACTTACAGTTATAGTATCCACAACAGTTCCTGCCGGTGCGTTTTCGATGATGTTTGCTTTGTACTCTGGTTTCTCAAATTTCGGAACATTGTCGTTCGTATCCAGAATGTTGACAGTCACTGTTCCTGTCCCAGACAGCTGTGGATTCGTGAATGCTTCCTTCGCTACAACCTAGAAAAAGAACTGTGTCAACCATCTAATCGCAATTTAAGTTAAAAGAAATTTAATATTTAAATAATTCAGCAGTTCTTGCTTGCTTGGGGTGATCACTCTTGATCACTTTGGGTCAAAGCCAAAGTGATCACTACTTTCGAATGATCAGTATATCCGAAATGCCTTAAAAATAATACAAATCTGTACAGGGTATTTCAAAAATATCTGGCAAAAATAAAATGGTAGGTGAGGCATACGATAAGCATACAAAATCACCTAGGAACATGGGTGCGCAAACGCTATACAGAGGCAGCAGATGGCATTTAAAATAAAACAGCGCTGGCCAAAATGCCTATATCTTTTTTAATCTTAAAGGTATTGAACTGGAATTTTTATATAAGTTGCCTTTTATATCTGGCTCTGACATTATGAAAAAAAATCATGCTACCTTCAGCGCATGCGCAGTAAAAATCATTTATTACAAATGCTCATATCTTCTCTAATATTCCGAGTATTTACTTCAAATTTTTAGACAATGCTATTCTAGCATATTGTCACATATTCTGTAAGTTTCATACAATTTGGTTGAAAACGTTGCAAGTTATAAACAAAAGAACAAGCGAAAAAATTGGGATCTACCTTTTTTATTTTTGCCATATATTTTCGAAACACCCTGTATGCATGCAAGGATAGCAGAAAAAATATGCCACACAACATCATTTATATGTACTCAGTAGTTTTAACAAGTTGATTGCCGTATGAATCAAATACGATTCATACCTGAATTCTAATTACAAGACACTTTCTCTACTGCATTTAAGAAGAGAAAGGGTCATCTAATTCGATAGGGGTCTAAGGGGTCATCTAATTAAATAGATGGTTCGAATCTCAGGCGTGAATCATGACAACGAACATGTAAATTAGAAAAAGAAAATCGATGCTATATTCAGAATTGAGAAAAAATATCAGTAATTTTTCAAGATTTATTAAAAAAGTTATCGAGAGTAATCCGTTTTATTTTCAAGTATTCGTTGGATAAATCGTTCATATGAATAACACTCGTCATAGGATTGAATATTTTATTGGTTAGAGCTTCTTAAAGTATGAAGAGCTAATAGAGATTCTTGGGCTGATGGTGGTTTCTCTTCTGGATCCTCTTCACCGTCATTGTCCTCACGTTCTGTGACGTCATCTCATCGAAACCGATCACTACAAGCGAATTGTTGATGACTAGAACCGGAAGAATTTCTATGTGTTAAGACACTGGAGTTCCGTTCCACACACACTGTTTTGATCAGATCGTTATATCCCTGTTCACTTCAAGCGTCGGCTACTGTACTATTAAGGGTTAACCTGGAATTTAGGGTGCGTGCTCACTTCGTTTCCCTTAAGCTCGCCAATTGTTTGTCGCCAAGAGAGAGTGCCAGAACATTAGTTTTGTATGCGAATTGAAAATGTTTTCGTCGTTGTTTGCGCATGCGCCGGCAGTGACTTGTTTACCGGTCGACGGCGCCTTGCCTTAATTTCTCCTCATTTCCATTGGTCCACTGTCTGCTCTTCGATTTGATTGGTCGGCGTACGAATTTGAATAATACTTCGTTTGGAATTCTTTATCATTTACCAAACGATTTTTTTCAATAACCGTTCGCTTCTCTTCTGAAGATTTTCGTTCATTTAATTTGCTGATTCTCTTTCTCTGTGTCGCTGATTATGGCTTCCAAATATCGAACAAGGAATGTTTTTTCTGGAAACAATGATTCCCTTGATACGTTTCATCCTCTTCAGACATCGTGTTTTCCCTATGTTCGTGCTTTCCCTGCGTGTTTCGTTCCTCAATGAAAAGGAGAAGCTACGAGGGGCCCGCTTTGCTAAAAGTGAAGCCGCAGATGTTTTTTAAGTTAAAAAAATTTGCCCGGTTCACACTTGGAATGCCGAAGGGAATGAGTGCTCAATCTCTCGTTTTGAAATCCCGTAAGCATCGAATGCGCAAGAGACCTATTAAAAACTCACTGCGCATCCTAAACAGTGTTTGGCGACGGCAAAGAAAATTGCGCCAAGGAAAATTGGCGAGAAAATAGTACTCACCTTAAACTCCAGATTTACCCTATTATGATTTAAAATTTTAAAACTTACCAATAAGATAAATTTCCTTTGGTTCGGATTCTCATAGTCCAGAGGACCATTGGACACTCGAATGCTGACTGACGTTGAGCCGGTGGCCAAATTAGGTTCAACACTGAAAATTCCAGAATCGTCCAGCAACTCAATATTAAATACGGAATTCGATCCCTGCAAATAAAGGAAAAATCATTTATTCAGTAAAATAGCTAATTTGAAATGAAATTTAAATATATTACGATAAAGAATAATTTGAAACTAAGAGATAAAACATAAATAAATTTTTTACAACACTCTTTTACTAGTTTACTATAAAGTAGAAAATAATTTTTTGCCAAAAATCTAAAAGACAAAACAAAAATTGTGAAAGCGTAATAACATTTCAAATGCGTTTTATCTTTAATGAATGTTTAAGGATTCTCTGCTTTATACTATTCATTATGACTTAGTTTCTTTATCATATTGTTTTCAGCGCTTCAAGCTTTTACGATTTTATTCTTACCTCTAGATTTTTCATATTTAAGTTATTTTCGAATTTTTTAAATACATTATTAAAGGAGTGTTTTAATTTTCCTTCAAATTTTGTTTCCTTTCTACGTTTTATCTTTAATACGTTTAAGCATTTAACTATTACAATAGTTACTCACAGAATCCGTATCTTGGACGAACATATCCAAATTTGGTAGGGGCGTCCCATTAGCGACGTTCTCGTTCAGATTGACAGTGTAGCTGATCTTGTTGAATGTCGGTGGCTCGTCGTTCACATCTCGAATGGTGATGGTCAGAGCCGCAACTGTCCAAGCTTCGCTGCCGACGGCCAGAGCTCCGTTGGACATCACCTCAGTCGCCTGCAAGAAAGAAGAGCCGTCAGTCATCACCAAATTAAAAAACCAATCTTTATTGATGCTTTGTTTAAAGAATCGTCAATTTAATGCAACATCAGTCTTGGTCATTAACGAGATTATTTCCGTGATAATTTTCAAGAAATGCATTGACTGCTGTTCGTTTATTTCAAATCAATCACACTTAACGAAAGGGGGTGGAAACTTCAAGGTGATATTCAATGCTTGAAGGGACGGTTGGGACGATCCCGTATCGATAGAGTTAAAATAAATACATAAGAAAGGCACAAGAAATGATGCTTTATGGAGCAGAAATTCTTGGAGGTGGGGAGGAGTTAAACCTACTGCTTTAAAATAAGTATACAAGAAAGGCGCAAGAATTGAAGCTTTATGGAGCAGAAATTCAGTTCAAGGACATCTTAAGATTAAATCGGAAATCAAATCCGATTCAAATATCAGGTCTACTGCACATCCTTAAAACTTATCGGACTTTCTCAGCCGAACCAAGCCAGATTCTGGCCGGACACCCTCCAATGGACCTTGCCTCCAGAGAGAAAAGAAGAACATTTGACTTGTTTCACGGAAAGATTGCTATTATTATTATTAAAGACAAAAAGACCCATTTTCGTCACTTAACAAGTAACACCGCCTATCTCAATTTTCAGAAATTTCAAAGAGGAAAAGAAACTGAATATTTTACAACCAATACTGAATATTTCTGAATTTTTTTTTCACATATGATAGAATGCGGCTTCATGTTCCTATCAGATGTTAAAAAATTCAGAAATATTCGTTATTGGTTGCGAAAACTTCAGTTTCTTCTTCCTCTTTGAAATTTCTGAAAATTTAGGTGAGCGGTGTTGCTTGTTAAGCGATGATTTCAGTGATACACAAATACCTGAAGATAATAACTCTCAACTATGGGAAGTAAGAGCATTAGTTGAAATTAAGAGGTCGAGGCCTTCTTTATTATTTTATTATAATTTTAAAATAAGAAATAGTGATTATTTCGTCAGATTAATTCTCATTTAGGTAACCGTACCTTCACTCCAACGTTGATGACTCCGTTCGAAGATGGAAATATTTCTTTGTCGAGAAGCTTGGCTGTCCTCAGCTCACCCGTCAGTGGGTGAATGCTGAAAAATTCTTCGGGATCTGAAAAATTCATATAAATATGAAGGGAGATAGTGATTTACGAGCTAATAAGATAGAAAAGAATATGAAGGGAGGTAGTGACTTACGAGCTAATAAGATAGAAAAGAATATGAAGGGAGGTGGTGACTTACGAGCTAATAAGATAGAAAAGAATATGAAGGGAGGTGGCGACTTTCGAGCTAATAAGATAGAAAAGTTATGGCGAAAAATAATACAGAAGCTGCTGAATTCTTAAATAGAAATGAAAATATCAAAAAGCAGTTTAAGAAAAGATCGTTGTAATATATTAGTATGGTCCGATATTCAAGTTGTACTTACTCGTGACTAATTCGTAAGTGACACTTCTTGGATCTCCTTCATCTCCATCTTTTGCTTTCAGAGTCATCACCAAAGTGCCCTGTTGAGAATGAAATAAGGCAAATGAAATATTTGACCTTCCGATTTGCACACTAACTTTAGAAATACATTTTATGTTCATTTTTCTGTAAAGGTTTCCAATAATGTTAGTATTGGACAAATGTGTTCATCCTTAAATGCTTGGCACAAATTTTGACTTCTTTTCGGCTTAAAAACATTCGGTTTAAAACACCCTGCAATCTGCTATGATTTTCGCTATCATTAACTCCTTCGACCTTCAAAAGTCTGATAACTGCACGTACCTCAAAATTTGCATACTCTACGATCAGGCAAGCTGTGTTCCTTTGCTTCCCGGAAGCTCAATTGCGTCTTGAGCTACTACCCTTCTAAACTTAACTAACTTACTACACTCCTAAACGTATCTAGTGATGCAATTTGCGCCAATATTGCAAATGCATGTTTTGTATACCAGTCGCCTGCACCTCTGTTATCGGAGTTTGTGTTTTAAATACTGTAGGCTAAACTTAAATAAAATTTTATCACCATTTTTTTGGTAAAAAGTCGTAGTGCTTTGTTTTTAGATGCTTAATTTTTGTCACCAGCTTTTTAAAACCAAGTGTCCTCTCTATAAAAGTATCCAAAATTTACATTGAGAGAACCATGCATGATTAGTAATGAAAGCGTTGAGCTGTCGATTGAGGATAGCTTCAAGATATTTTGTCTGAAATGTCTTCCAAGGCATTGTTGATAACTGCTCTGACTGGACCCCTTGTTGCAGCATGTGTTTGCTGTTTACGCCAGTGATTGGCCTCCCAGATTTCCCTCATACCCCAAATGAACTTCTCTTCTTGGAGGATTGATTCTTCAGATGTTTTTTGTACCAGAAAAGCCCTCACACTTTGGATGATTTGACGTAGTTCATCCATGCAACAAATTTAAAACCCTCCGCAAACGTCTTTTTCCGTTCTTCATGTTCAGTTCAAAAGCAGTTAGCTCGTATTTATATTTATATTTTCTTAAACAATCATAGATCAAATATTGTTAAGATTTCAGAGATATAATTAAATACAGAAAAGATCGATTAATTTACTTTAAAAGCTACGTTTCCTAACCTGATAGCTATTAACTGGGTTCTCAGAGGGTTAATAAAACCACATATCGTCGTCGTTCAGGCAAAAGTCACTAAGTGCAAAACTATAATTTCGAGATGTGGTGAGTTTAAACTTGATTAATTTTGAGTCGTTGGGTTTTTTTGACTACATTATGACTACATTTGAGTACATTATGAGTAATTTTGACTAAATTATGACTCTACAGCGTAAAGTGACTTTTTTATTTAAAGGACCATGAACTTTCCTTTATTTCAAGAGACTATCGATGAACGTTATTTATTTCTCTCTTTTCTAGGTCCAGTCACACATTTTCACTAAACCTTAATAATGTCATTAATGTCGTTTTTTCTTTATTATTTTGACTCCCTTTATTTTTTTGTTTTGTTTTTATTCGTTTTCCATCTTCCCAGCTCAAAATTCATCGCTGTATGTTTTCTTTTAACGTGTGTTTTTGTCTTTTATGTGTTCGTAGGCACTGTAACAAGCCAATCTGTATTTTGTTTTAGTGATCCTTAATAAAGGTGACGTCTTCATACCCATACAACCGTTCAGTGGCCTTAATGGTTACAGGCACGGGGGTATAAGACAGTGTTCTAGTTCTAGTCGTTGTGAAAAATAGTAAAAAATATTTCACACGTTTCTACCACATACGGTTAACTTACTGATGTTTAGATAACAGGTTTCTATCACGAATTAAGTAACTGGAAATTCTAATTGACTGCAATAGTCCGTAAGTTTTAAAGTAAGTCCGTAGTGTTTAAAGTATAACTATATCTCGATAACGTGGGGTATCTTTTATTATTTGGCATTTTTTCAGCGTGGGGTAAGTTCTTTAATTTATATTATGAAAGTTTATTAATTAAGCTTGATGGCTTATATTTTTGATTGTCTTATTAGCGTATTTGATGTTTGTGTGTTGCAATTTCCTTTTTCGTTTGATGTTTGATCTTGTGGATTTGCCTCCTTGGAATCTGTGTTTGGGGAGTTCGGGCTATGAGAAGCTTTGTTTAGCTTAAAGGCTTGCTTCTTACAGAAAATTTCCCAAACATTCTTTTGAATCCATTTCGAAAAGTTCTTAGCCCTTGAAAAAGTGAACTTGAATGGATTCCTTGTCTTGTTTTCTGCTTTTCGTTGCCCTCGAAGTACTCTAGGATTGTTTTTATTACCTTCATTTTTTCTTTTGGCTGTATTTGTATGATTCTTATCTGTCTACAATAGTCCGTAAAAATGTTTTCTGCACTTAGAAACTTTTCCCTGAACGACAACAATATGCTACTAAACACTTGACAAGAAATCGATTACCGTTTTGACATTTGCAGAACCGATAAAGGAGCTCCCACTGAAATTCATTAACTCTCATGAAAAATGAGTGATGAAATGCAGTCAATAAAGCGAATGAATTGGAGTTACTTTGTGAGAATTTAAAGCATTATGGAATTTTGTTGATACCTCTAGTACTAGCCTATTACTTTTTGACGTCTTCAGCCAGAACATCTTGCATTTAATATCTACTCAACTCGTAGCTTGCATGGTTTAGAAGCTAATCTCTACTAATAATAAAGGAGAATGTGTGTCTGTGTGTTGGCGCTCTACAGGGGAGACCGCTGGGCCTAAAGCTTTGAAATTTGACACAAACATACTTTGGAAGGTGGGAATGTGCACCTTGGAGCCGTTTTTTCGAAATTTTAATTAGAAGCGAAATTAAGCGAAATGTTGGTGTTTTTCCTTAATAACTTACGAAAATACAAAACAAAGATTACTTTTTCACCATCTGAAAGTGCAAAAATTAGCCCTTTTTAATGATGTGAATTAAATTGCTGTACAGTTTTTTCTCTAATTTTAATAACCTTTTAAAAATATTTTTGGCATAATTTACAATACTTTTCATTGTTGCAACGCAATTCAAACCGTTTTCACTGTTTAAACAAATATTTAATTGCGTGTTTCTCTTTCATTGTTGGAAGCTGAGGTAATATCCTAATACATATTCATACTTCATTTCATCAAAATTTTTGTGGAATCTGTAAACCAAGCTCTGAGATATCATGTATATGAAGAAATATTTCCAGTATGCTAAAAGATTATGGCTACTATGCTTTCTTTCTTTTTTCAGCATGTTTTAATTCAGCAAACATGCCGCTGACCATAAAATGTGTTCCACCATTTTAATGTTAAAATCAAATGCATATTTTGCAAGAGGAATAAGAAAATGAAGATGGCGCTGACTACTTGCAGTTAGATGTTACATGACATGATCAGTTATTTGACTCCATTAGATAAACTTACGTCAAAAATGAACGGATTAGGTGCAAGGCCACTAAAACAACATGGGTTAAATATCTACCACGATCATCTTACGTTGTTAAGGGAACCATGAATATGAAAGGATGCAAGATTGAATTGAAATTATATTCCTCGCGAATAAGCTGGTCGCCGAAGGCGGCTAATATTTTAAATACTAATAGAGAATCAATCCGTCAAATGAATTCTTCTCTTACCACTTCTGCGTCTTCGTCCACCAATCCAGTCAAGGATCCAACAAACACAGGAGGACGATTCTGCACGTCTCCAACGCGGATGGAAACGACCTCCGTTGCGTTGTGATATCCATCCTGAAACATTGATTTTTTATAGGAAAATCTTCTTATGCTAATAAGTCAGATTCTCTGAATGAGCATTCGTGAAGATCAACAAAACAATTGCATTTTTGAAAATTTCTTTTTTCTTCTCCAGAAATTAAAACTTTAGGGGTTTTTTTTTTTGCTTAGGAACTGAACTTTAAAAAAATAATTAAACTTAATCGTGGATTTTCTCACTTATGCGTTTATATAAATTATTTTTTTGTTTATTGTCTTCAAAGTCTAAATCACTCGTCTGTCTGCTTTTGTAGGGTAATGTAAATTGTGAACTTCTCGAGACGGATACGATTTGGAAATTTCCACGGTTTAAGTTAGCTTGAAAATCCAAAAGCCGTTTATTATAATTTGTTATAAAAAATAATTGAAAATTTAGAAGGAAAAAAAACCTTTGTTTGTTACTCCTTTTTCTCTACTTGTTTCCAAAGCGACATTTGTCTTTAACTCCTTATGTCTCGCGCCCGTGATATTCACGTGCATCGAATAACAGGATTATAAACTAAAATTTAATCATTAATTAGCTTTATAATTTGGCACAAAAATTATGTAGAATCCATAAGCATATCAAGTATTCTGTGCCTTCTTAGATGAATGAAAACGACAGCCCCTTTCTAAAACAGGAAGGGTCATCTTATTAAATAGGGAAAAAATGCGATCCTTAAGGGGTTAAAGAGTTGATAAGTGTTAGAGTTAGAGAAGTTGAAGAGTGTTAGAGTTAGACTTAACTCAAACTATGAATAATCACTCCAAGAAAGTATTTTATAGTTTCGCCTTGACAGAAAACTTACATATTTTAAAGTTTTAAAGGACCATCTTTTTTATAGCAATGGTATATTAAAATAATTTTGGATTGATATTGATTTAAGAAAAAAAATTCATATTGTTAATTAGATAACATTAATTTAATTTGGTTATTAATTTGATTATTTAATAAATAAAGACTCTTTATGGCTTCATATAAGAAACTTAAACATCTAGGTGTTTGTTTCGTCGAAAAATTTGTCGAATATTTTTACCAGCCTTCCTTTTAGCGTTTGGTGTTGCCACACTGCTATTTCAAAATTAATAATAAAAAATAATTAATAATTTATTGTATTTTTAAATTTATATTCTACGATGAAAGTGTTTATTAATATTTTCTGTGATTTCTGAAGTTATTAAAAGATAGCAGCTCTAATCAGAAATGGTAAAATAACTTACAATGGATATTTACAAACTTATGAATTTGTTGGAAAGTATACTCATGGCCTTAGAAAGGTTCAATGAAGGAAAAGTTAATTTTGGAAAATTTATGAATCAGGAAAATTATCCGAGTACTAAGTAGTTTCTGAAATTATGCTTGTTTTCTTCAAGTTTTTCACCGTACTAAAGAAACCACTTATATCGTATCAGTTACTTGTTTGTGTTAAAATCTCCGCATAGCTGAAATAGATCATTCATATAAATGCGAAAGAATACTTTTATAAATATTTTCACATATTTTATAAAATTAAGTCTAATCCAAGGCCTCACATATTTTCAG
>BGPR01039269.1:4256-14369 GCA_013235015.1 Araneus ventricosus
TCAAAGTGTACGCTGTTCGCGCAATTCTATGGAACCAGATGCATTCGTAATGAGAATAATTTATTCCAACATCCTGTGAGACTAAACAAAATATTCCCATTTCGATTGGAAACGTATGTGAAAATGATCCAAGTCATAAATTTTCAACACCTTCCCCCCTCCCAGACCTTTCAAAAAAACCCTCCGCTATCGGTGATTAACGGCGATGATTGACGGATTCCATGCCCATTCGTCCATTTCTATGGAACGCAATCTGTTCGTCTTGAAAAATTTCCTCAAACACGCAGCAAATCGTAAACTATCTGTTTTAATCATGTTCTGTTCGCCAAGTGTATACGCACCTTAAGGTTAACCTCTATTGAATTTTTGTAATGTTAACACATTACGAACGACTTTTTCAATAGCGCCTAAGTTCTAATATTTGACAGAAACAGATGTACTCTGAAATTTCTTATATGCTCTTACATAAATGTTAATTTATTGGAATATTATTATATGACTGTGTCTATGAGTTATGTAACAATGGCTTTCAATTTTTATGAATAAAAATCCTCTGAAAGCACCAACACTACTTTTCCCAGTAATGGCTTGTCAAAGTGACGGAATCGGAGGAAACTTGAACCCACGAAGGAGGTTTCTATTCATTGGCAAAATACAGGGCAATTACAAAATAATAATTGGGGTTTGAAATAGCATGACTTTGAAATATTAATTACATTCTTAGAGGGAAGAAAGAGATGTGAAATATTTATTTCAATTCACTCACTTTTTCACGTGAGCCATCAAAAGCACTAGAAA
Organism: Araneus ventricosus; assembly: GCA_013235015.1. Lineage (NCBI taxonomy): Eukaryota > Metazoa > Arthropoda > Arachnida > Araneae > Araneidae > Araneus > Araneus ventricosus. The sequence continues at coordinate 5,055 of BGPR01039269.1, forward strand.
GAGTTAGTGTTAGAAACTTATAGAGCAGGGAGGAGATCGCCGACATAATCTCACCATTGTTCAAAATTACGTGGTCAGTGTCAAAATAGCTCTTGTGCAGATTTAAAATGGGCCATTAATTTATCAAAATTTTTCTTTTTAATAGTGAATTTCATTATTTTTTACACCAACTTTCTTTCTAACAATTATTTTTTAATTTTTGCTTTTCTTGTTCCTGATCTCGCCTCTTTATTTTTTTCCGAGGTCATTTTTTTCTGCGTCCTTTTAATTTTTTCCCCTTAAACATTAAAGTACGAGGATATGTCCCTTAAAGCTACAAACTACGGTTTTTTTCTTCATTCTAATTATGTTACTATAAAATTATAAAGTAAAAGGAGTTTAATTATTATGAGAAAGTACAGCATGGCAGGAATTGATCGAATCTACGCACGCTGCCTCAAATCACCAAAAACACATACATTCTCCAAATTCACAAGTCAAATTGGCATGCGTTTCTATGATCATTTTATGATGATCATGGTTATAAAAAGAAAGGAATGTGAAAATTGGAGAGACATTTTTAAGCTTACTTCATACTGTGTTCTTCTAGGGATAAAGTTTCGCCGCCACATTACTGTATATAGTAACTAACTTTATTTACTTAAGTGAAAATTAATTATTATAACTTATAAAAAGACATCGATAATTATCTAAATAAAAAAATAATGTAATAAATATGATGACATGAAACTGCTTAAATATAATATAAATTCTATGAAGCATTAATATAATTTAGATTATACTTACTCTAAAAATGCTAACGAATATGAATAATGCTAATTTAGAGAGATTTCAATAAATTAGATAGAACTTAAGAACTATTGCTAATGCTAGCGAGCATGAATGATGCTGATATAAAGAGAAAATGATTTTAATAAATTAGAATTTAAGAACTATTCCTAAAGCTAAATGATAATGCTATCGAACATGAATGACGCTAATGTACCAAGAATATGATTTTAGTGAATTGCACAAAATTTAGAAACTAATAAAAAATCTAAATATATATATAATCAACTGTAATAAAATACCTAGAATTATATTAGAAAAGGCAATAACATAAAGCTAAAAACAAACAATTATTTCAAATAGCAAAAGAACTGTCCATAGGTCTACAAGCAGTAATTGCACGATGCGCAGCAGGTCCGGACTTTTGTTAGCACTGCCATATGTATGTCACACATAAGGAATTGACTCTATTTCGACAGAAAAATAACACCAAACTATTCTAAACATCCAACGAGAACAGTATTTCAGAACAAGAATGTTTATCCCTTTAAATATCAAAATCAAACTCCTAATATTTGTTCGAACGGAACTTCATTTTTAAATAGAGACGCAGCTATATAAATTTTGCTATCCGTTTTCGCGCGCAATGTCAGGCAGAACATGAGACCGGGAAAGAAATCGATTTGGTACGGCTGAAAACATGTGTGGGCAAGGGATTATTTTTATGTCAGGCAAACATCTCCGATCTCTTTTATCATCTTCCTTCATCTCAAGACGTAGTAAATTGAATTATTATTCTTAAACTTTTTAACGCTGTTATTGTTTCCAGGGGAAAATATTGGAAAAGTGTTGTACCGAGACGTTCTTTTTATTAAGGTTAAAAGCTCGAAGAGGAAATTCGATTTAAATGAGATAGGCTTGGATTTAACAATCAAACGGACACATCGTTCTTTTCGTTTTTGATTTAAAAGGGCATGAGTTGAGGATTTTTGTTCGTTTCTCGATTTCTGTGAGAAGAATGCCCATAAGATATTTAAGATATTTCATATAAAAATAAATTGTATTCTGCGGTGACTGGAGGGAAAAGTTTCAATGTTCACTAAGTTGAAGCTTTTCAAGAACATACAGAAAATTCTAATATAAGCCATTCTCATCTTAATCATAAATTTATAATATAAGTTAAATATTAATAAAAATAAAAATTTAAAAACTCGTTTTTATTAATATACTACAAAGAAAAAAATAATTTGTCGTTAAAAAATCTCAAAATAAAAAATAAAAATTGCAAAATTGTTATATGCTAATCGAAATTAAGTAAAACTAGAATTTTAATCATGTTAATAATTATTAATTTGTAATGAATGTTTAGGAATTTTCATTTTTATGATATGTATCGAAGCTTAATTTCTTAATTGGCTTTTTCAACGTTTCTCTCTTTCACGATTTTTGTTTTCACCTCCAGTATTTTGATACAAAAATTATTTTATATTCTTTAGTACACAAATCAAAGCTGTTTCTTTTAATATTCCCATTTTATTAATACCATTTACTTTTCAATTTCACTTTTACTTTTCTACTTTTTAGTTTGAAGTATTCATAATTCACTATTAAATTTATTATGAATCTTAATGTTGGGTTCACAAAATTGACAGCACTGATAAAGCACGTATCGTTGTATTTATATTTTTGCTTTAAGAATTGCGAACCTGGCATTTTCCATTCAAGTTTCAGTTCCGATGTAAAAGTTCGTGGATCGTGCATTTTGTAAAATAAATGTCTATTTTCAATTTTGTAAAAGTGGTATTTTTTTATTTAAACTACTTTCTGCTGAGTCAGGGACTCAGAAATATGTTTGCGTAATTCTTGCGAATGTACATCTTGAACAGTTTTACTTTTTTAAAAAGGTGTAACATTAATTAAATTTAGCAGAGATTTCAATGAAATCTTGGTTTGCTCCGACACTTGCAGTTAATTCTTGCGATTAGCAGTGAAGAGAATCGAGTAAGCATTCGAAACTTTTTTTTCGGCAGCATGAGTCCAAAATTTGATACAAATCTGCAATTATTATTCCAAGATCTAAAAAGATTCGTAGGTCTAAGGTCTAGACTTCAGGACGGAGGGTTCCAGGTTCGAAATCCGATTCTACTGAAGCTGCGCCGTGTATGGGGCCTGTTGCACGTTAAATCATACGTAGGAAGCCAAACGTCCTCCCACTGGTGTGGTGCGGAAGTTTTGAGAGGTGGTGCAAGCTCAGATGTCGTCTTCGTATTCTGAGAGTGGTTCAAAATTATGAGGTCCGTCCCAAAATAGCCCCCGTGTTGCTTCAAAATGGGACGTTAATATAATTAAATTAAACTGAACGATTCATAGATCAGAAACGCAACAAGCTAGATAAATTCCACTCGCTCTCTGTTTTCAGATGCGGAAACCCTTCGCGCTTTTGCACATGCGCCAGTCTGCTTTCATTTCACTAAAATAGGGATGACATGAAAAATGGGAAAGTTGTTTATTTCTTTATTAAGCAATATATATTGTCGAAACATTACACAAGAATCGAAATAAAACAAAATATTTCGATTCAAAAATAAAATCAAAACAACCGAAAAGAGAAGCTAGAACCTAAACCTAACAAAGAACTCCGGAAAAGCGCTTTTTTTTCCCTCTCTGCGTATCACCCCTCTACGGAGTAAAATCGTCCAAAAGGGATCGGCACGTGTCTCTGAAACGAACAGTATATGGTTTCCTGGGGTTTTTTTTTCGGTTACTGTGATTGCATATCCACGAGCAGATAGACACACAGACTTTCAATACAATGATGGATTTGGTGCAAAATGAGTTACGCATCTGTAATTCATAAAACATACACCAAACTCAATCCATCTGGTTCGTTGAATTTCTGAATTATCATATTCAGTTTCTCATAAAAGTGAGAACAGACACTTCTCTGCTTGATTTCGCCCAAAATTTGACAGAAGTCTATTATTTTGGCTTAAAGACCAAATACCAAATTTCATTCTTCTAGTTTGAACATTTTTTAATCTATCGCATCCACAAGCAGAGAGACATAATTCGAATATTTAAAAAAGTTAAAGGAGATTCAAACCTCTAGTACGAAACATGGTAGCAAGATAATGTTTTGATTTGATTCTTCTTTGTATTTTTTTAAATATACTAGCCGCCTTCTGCGATCATCTGTTCGCCCGTAATATTAATAGCCTGTAGCTATGCTTGCAACTTGGCGAAATAAATTGGCGAATTGGCGGTTTTAGTGGCTGGGGAACTCTGCCAAAAGTTTTATTTTCTGAAATATCTAGAAAATGGAGGGTGGTGGGTGGAAGGCTACCATTGATGACATTTCTAGGGGTCATAAGCTTCCATATGAAATATTTGTATTATTTTTAAAATGTAGTAGCCGCCTTCTGCGATCATGTGTTCGCCCGTAATATTAATAGCCTGTATCTATGCTTGCAATTTGGCGAAATAAATTGGCGAATTGGCGGTTGTAGATGCTGAGGAGCTCTGCCAAAGTTTTATTTTGCGATATATCTCGAAAATGGAGGGTGGTGGGTGGAAGGCGACCATTGATGACGTATCTAGGGGTCATAAGCTTCCATATGAGACCAAAATTGTCGAAGTCAGCCCAGTGGTTCAGGATGGGAGACCTGTCCTCTGGTATTGCCAAATATTTTAAATATGTAGATTCTTAATTACATAGGAAAAATAGCATGCATACAAAGAATGCATTTAATATTATTGCAACGCGCGTGTCTATAAACTCAATATCTAAAACAATGAAAATTATTGTTGTATAAATTACACTTAAAAATATTTTTAAAAATTTATTAAAATTAGAGAAAAAATTGAAGAGAAATAAAATTGGTATAACTAAGAAAGCTAAGTTTTTAAATTTTAAAATGGTCTAAAAATGGTTTCTATCCGATAATATGCTCAGAAGTTATTGAGGAACTTTATATCTAAAAATTTCATTTTTCGTGAATTTCGGCTGAAATTGGAAAAAAAATGTAACTTGGATTAAAATTCGTATCTCTCGTTTTAATAGTCCGGTTTAGACCAGGTTTGCTTTGAATGACTCAGTTTTGAGCCGAAATTCGCCTCCCAAAGAAATTTTGAACATATCTTTGAATTTCATACTTCATGAATTTCGGCCGAAATCTCAAAAACTGTAATTTATATTAAAATTCGTATCTCTCGTTCTAATCATCCGATTTATATCAAGTTTGCTTTAACTTATTCAGTTTTGCGCTTCTAATCACCTCCGAAGGAATTTTGACCATCTGTAAATTTCATTTTTAGTGAATTTAGACCGAAATTGGAAAATAAATGTAATTTAGATTAAAATTCGCATCTCTCGTTCTAATCATCCGATTTAGACCAGGTTTGCTTTAAATAATTCAGTTTTGCGCTCCTAATCACCTCCGAAGGAATTTTGACCATCTCTAAATTTTATTTTTCTTGAATTTAGACCGAAATTGGAAAAAAATGTAATTTATATTAAAATTCATATCTCTCTTCTAATGATTCTTATTTCGTCGATGTTTGCTTTAAATGACTCAGTTTTGAGCCAATAACAATTATAGAGTCTTTCTTAATGAGAACCTTCTATACAAGAAGTAACTACGAGACAAATTTGGCAGCTCTAGATCTAACAGTCTGCCTTGTAGAGCGTTTTGGACGATTTCTGCATCATACATGTCTCATGACGCAGTTTACAAAAAATATACATATAATATTCATACCAACCTATAAATATTATCATGTTAAAAATTATTTTCTTCGGACTCGGGAGTGTTTAAAACGTAGAGATTCGTGTACATTCGAGGTCGAATTTTTTGACGATGACAGTACTTTCTTTTTCTATATTACGTATGTGAGAAAATAAAAATGCATAAATCTTTAGCTAATATCTAGTTTCGTTTTGGGATTTATCTGTTATTGACCAGCAACAAATTGTTCACGCTGTTCCGGATGAAAAGAAAGAATTTAATCTTTTCCTTGATAAGAAAATTTTTTTGAATTCTTATCTGAATTTTCTAACTTTCATCTTTCCAAGTTACTGTTTGCTAAGATTTTGAACATTTCTGTAGACTTCCCCAAGATGGATTTATTTCAGAAAATCGAATCCATATTCGAATAGAATATTTGAACTTCTCTTACTCACCGTACGTTTAAGCTTTCTTCAAACAAAACGTTCAAACTTTTTCTTCAAGTCCTGTTTCTTACGTAGAAAATAACTTTCGAGTAGATTCAATACGGGTCGTGTATCAGACAAACCTTACCTGACTCTTAAAATAAAATGGCGGGTGGCTGTCTTTTTCAAACAGCCGCTGATGTTAAAGGCGTAGGACTACTTTACTCGCGTGACTCTTTTGTTCCTCGAAGTTTCTCAGTCTCTCATTGTTACTCTCAATTCTCTTTTGTTTCTCGAAGTTACCCTCAATTCTCTTTTGTTTCTCGAAGTTACTCTCAATTCTCTTTTGTTTTCGACTCAATTTTCAACTCAATCACGAAATATCGCTCACAAAAACATGGCAAGCGAGAGCGTCAGCCAATTGTGCGCGCGCACCTCATGCGTGTGACGTCACCAATTCATGCGTATTTTTGCCCAAATTTGCGAGAACAAGTCCGATTTTCAATTTTTTTTTTTGTAACTTTTGTTGTTACCTTTTATCTCTAAAGTAAGACATTAGATATGTTTTTAACATATATAGTTACCGAGATATAGAGGATCTCCCAGTCACACATCGTTTTTGTGGAGTTTTGGCCTGTGAATTAAATTCCTTCCTGAGACCCCAATGGGAGGAACGTAATCTACGTTAAAATATCTCACTTCAAACAAAACATCAGGTGTTTAGAGAGAACTTATAAACATGTGTCTACATGTTGAGAAATTGAACAAAATGCGAAGAAACACGTTTTACGTTTTCATATACAGCAAAACTTCTATTTGCCGTCTCTCGTTTAACCGTCAGTTACTGCTATCCATCATCGCCCAAAAAATAGACTTATGGTATTACAAATCATTTCTGTGCATCACTACACCACTTATATTGAAGTTTGTATTGATCGTTTTGTAAAATTAAATACAATTCATTTTCTTCCCTTGCCGGCAGTGAAATCGCTATATTGTGCATATTGTAACAAAAATTGTCTTGTGTGTGTACGTGAATGCAGATTAACGAGCAGAAAAATAAAAGAACAAATGAAGCTTTATTCGGCTAAAATTAAAGCAAAAAACACTAACGTAGGACAGGTAACAAAATTAAACAACACTTGTATAAATTACAACTCTCAGTCGCAGCTCTTTCAAAGGTTTCTTAGAAGGTCACCAGCTTGCTTGCCAAATCTCAGTTGAAAAGTCCAACGCATAGAGAACTCACCTTCTCTGTGGTCCTTGGTACGAGAGCTTGTTTTTATACTTTTTCAACACGAAGTGACGACATAACATAGGAAGTGATGTAATCGCTGGAAGGTTCATGAAATTACTGGGGCCCAGTAGAGACAGTTCAGGATTTTTCTAGAAAATTCCTTTTGATGGCAAAGTCGCCAACTTTGTCGCCAAGACACCAAAATGGTCGCCAAGATTAACATGTCAGGGAAATTTATAGCTTTGTAACAATATATATTAAGAGATTTCGGCTATTATTCACAGCCCTGGTCCGAACGGTAATGGTAAATCAAAATTTCACTGCACTAAGTATAGAAAGATTCAAAGTAAGTAAAGAAAGACTCAAAAACACAGAGAACTAGATTAATGAAATTTGTCAAATGATTATAAGACCATAAATGTTGATTTCTATGAAATTTTGAACGGACTCCGCCAAAGGGAAGTCTGTCCATCCTTACGAGCACAGTAACTCAAAAACACAGAGAACTAGATTAATGAAATTTGTCAAATGATTATAAGACCATAAATGTTGATTTCTGTAAATTTTTTGACCATGATATGTTTCTGAATGTTGATTTCTATGAAATTTTGAACGGACTCCGTCAAAGGGAAGTCTGTCCATCCTTACGAGCACAGTAACTCAAAAACACAGAGAACTAGATTAATGAAATTTGTCGAATGATTATAAGACCATAAATGTTGATTTCTATGAAATTTTGAACAGACTCCGTCAAAGGGAAGTCTGTCCATCCTTAAGAGCACAGTAACTCAAAAACACAGAGAACTAGATTAATGAAATTCGTCAAATTATTATAAGACCATAAATGTTGATTTCTGTAAATTTTTTGACCAAATCAGTCAAAGGCTTGACCTTCTATAAATATGTCTAGTCGTCGGTATGTGAACACGACACCTCAAAAAAGCATCAAGATATTGTTCGTTTCAGAAACACACGTCTATCACTTTTGGGCGATTTTACTCCGCAGAGGGGTGATATGCAGTGATCAAGTCAGCGCTTTCCCGGAGTTTCTTGTCAAGCGCGCTTTTTTTTAGCTATTCTTTTCTGATGTTAATATTTATTTTCTTTCTGAATCGGACTATTTTCTTTCAATTCGGAATTGTGTAATATTTCAGTAAATTCTCCAGTGAAAAATAAACTCTCCTCCAACATCTTTCATTTAATCCCTACTTAGGTGAAATCAAAGACGAATGGCGCATGCGCAAAAACGCGTAAGTTTCCGTATCTGAAAACAGACAGAAGATTCATAAATGTTTGCTTGTTATTTTTACTCTAAGATTGTTGATTAGAGTTAAATTTCGGAGCCAATCTGTCTAAGGGAAGAGGTACATACTCGATTTTCTTCGACATACGACAAATAATAACAAATTGTTGAAATCTACCAGAAAATATAGGGGGAAAGATTTACGGTGATTAATCAAATGATGTATTAACTTATCACATAATTGTTTTAGTTATATACAAAAGAATACCCTAGATTTGAAATGCTTAAAACTTTCGTTTGGGTTCCCATATTGGCGACAAACTCCGCCATAACACAAAGTTGATCCCCATCACATACTGTATTTCAGTCGACTATGAATATCAGAGTTGCAGTCAGTAACAAGAGGTATTTTATTAACTCTTGTTTTGAGAAGCTTTTTGGTAGCATCCAGTCTTCATAACTGGCTAGGCTCAAGTATCCTTCATAAGCTTAAAAATTAGGCCTCTTAGAATTAAGATATTGCTCTCCATCGTGAATATTTTAATTCAACGTACCTTCAACAGCGAAGTTCATATTCACAAAAGAATGCAAAAAATGGAGAATTTACTTCAGAACCTCTAAATCACATTCCTCCACTCCATTACAGCGGCCCTTTCAGATCTGATGAAACCTTTCGTAAGACCAAAGGCCAAAGAGGAAGGGTACTAACAACTTACGAACTGTGTCATAGCTTGGGAAAATCATCTAGGCCATGGCTCTCTATTTTGAATTTATTGTAGCGTAATAAATATAGAACGTAATAAATGTTGCCTATGTATCGTAAGAAATACATGTATGAACGTATGATGTATTTACATTTTCATAATATTATTTTTGATGTGATAGGTCAGTCAAGGTTTCAGTTTCGATTGATAGACA
>BGPR01039270.1:0-14369 GCA_013235015.1 Araneus ventricosus
ATGATTTACAGTTGAGCTTTATTCAATTCACTGTTGTATTTCAATGCTAAACCAAAAAAGCTTTTAATCACAAAACCACATCAAGCAATCAAGCAAAGCTGAACAATAAATCTATTACTGGAATATTTTAAAAAAGCAATCAATAGTTGCAATCTTCAACAACTTAAAACTATGTGTTATAATTTTGGTGTCCTATAAAATAGTCAATGCTCAGTAATTGCTCATACGCCATTTTCGAAGACATACATCAACGCATATTGATTAGTTTTAAACAGGATGTCACTAAAAGTAGGTTTTCGGTATCTTTTTTAATTGTTTTTTTAGGGGTGATTATAAAAAATACACAAATTGTCTTGAAAAGAGTTGGAACCCTAAATCCATTAACCCTAACCCTGTTACTTCGATGTACCTTTTCTTAAAATTTGTTATAAATATATGTTTAAAACTTTTTATACAAGTAAAGTACACCTTTCTCATTATACTGAAATGAACTTTTTTTAAAAAAAACTCAAAACATTATTTTTTAAAATTTTTTTTTGTGTCAAAATAGGGTAAAATTTCACTATGTCTAATTAAATATTTTTTTAACTTATAAAAAATTAAAAATTAAGCAACAACTCATTTCAGTGTAATGAAGAAGGTGTACTTTACTTCTATAAAAAATTCGAAACATGTATCTCTAACAGATTTTGAGAAAAGGTACATTGAAGTGGCCAATTTCACATTTTTTGTTTTGACACAAAAAAATTATAAAAAATAAATTTTCGAATTTTTAAACAAAATCTTTTCAATATAATGAGAAAGATGCACTTTACTTGTATAAAAAATTTCAAACACGAATCTATAGCAGATTTTGAGAAAAGATACACCGAAGTAACAAGGTTAGGGTTAACGGACTTACGGTACCAACTCCCCTTTTAAAAGAAACGGAAGAGTATAGCTATATGTGGAATACAATTTTAATTCTTTAGAATTTTTTATGTCTGCAAGAAACAAATGTAGCACAATTTGAATTGTAACATTACCTGCACTCGCAGCGGAGTGTCGAATTTGAAAGCCCCTTCATCGATTGTAGCTGAGTAGGATTCGTGCAGGAATACGGGTGCGTTGTCATTGGCATCCGATAAGGTGATGGTGAGAGGAACCACAGTGGCCAACCCTCTGCCCATGTCGTCTACTGCCTGGTAGGATAAATAGTAAGTGGGCCTGGTTTCGAAATCCAGGCAGTTGCCGGATCCGGGCGTCTGGCATGGAGCCACAGTGATAACTCCAGATGTTTCGCCCACTTGGAACCTGAAAAAATGTTAAAACGAACGATTATCAGATACGAAATCATTTTAGATCATTTTGTAGAGAAATAAAGGGTAGAGAAATAAAGGATAAAAAGAATAAAAGTGTGTATAAGGTGTGCCCAAATGAAAAGGAGACCTTAGCTGTATCGGCCTTGTATCAAATCCCAATCAGTTAATGTGCTAGCCGATAGATGGCGTGGTGGTATTTCCAGTTGCACCTGCCTAGTTAATGGCCTCGCATCAATATCCTCATTTCTGGAGAGTTGTTTCCGCAGTTCGTTGCATGAGGGATTCCTCCAGATCAGCACAAAGAGCAGTTATCCAATTTCTTCTCTCAGAAGGGGAGCATGCTTCACAAATTTATCGCAGGATGAAAGAAGTGTACGGAGAGCAGTGTCTCGCACGGTGCACCATATTCCGGTGGTGTTAGCGTTATGAGGCAGGACGCGTAAACATCAAGGACTTGCCACGTCCTGGGCAGGCACAAGTTGTGATCAACAGTGCCACGATTTTGGCTCTGGATGAGCTCATACGGCAGAATCGTCGGATTACCACACGTGAAATTGCTGTTGAACTGTCGATAAGCAAAGGAAATGCGCATCACACAATCCACAAAAAGCGTGGTTATGGCAAACTCAGTGCTCAGTGGTTGCCCAAGCATCTGTAAGAGAATCAGAAGATGGCGAGAATGGATGTTTGCCTAACCCAGCAGTTTTTACACTGAAGCCATCCACTCCCTTCCTACCAGCTGGGATCAGTGTATCAATGTCAATGGCGATTATTTATAGTTGTACTGTTCCACATGAACTGTAATTAGAATATTGTTATTAAAATTTCTTTACATATAACTGTAGTCTCTTTTTCATTTGGGCACACCTTATAGTATTAAATAAAGAATTATAAAACAACAGCATAAAAAAATCATTACAAATAAGTAACATCACAATGTAAGCTTATGTGAAAAACAGTACGTTTGCTAACATATTCGTATGAATTTTGGTTTCATTACAAACGAATAATTTATGATATCAGTTAATAGCAAACTTTGAATTTAAAAAATGCCAAGTACAGAAAATGAAAATGCATTGGAGACACACTAAATTTCCAAGCATATCTCTCTTCATCTTTAATAAAATTATATTTAGATATTTGTTTAAGATATATGTGAATAATTAAAAATCACAAAAAAATTACACCTTTGTAAGAAAAAAATAAACAACCAGCATTGCTGAAATTAATGATAGAACGAAAACACGATAAACTTTCACTATAATGGAAGAAATAATTTTTCATTTGACAAAAATAATATCCTAATTAAAAGTAAAATTAAAAGCTTTAGCTTCAGGTGAAAAAAAGGCAGTGCTCGATAACTTCTAAATTAAATATTGCTTAATTTTTTAAAAAATCAGATAAATATTAGTTTTATCACGAAATCAAATGATTCATGATTCGTTAAATTTTCGCTTCGTCATCAGTAATTTTGTGTTTATTCCTCGTGTGTTTAATACGAAATTTATTTTAAATATTTCCTTACTTTTCTGCACCATTTCCAAAAATTGAATAGAGTATTCCAGCTTCTCCGAATATCATAGTGTCTCTGTCAGTTGCCTGTAAAAAATATTTTCTCAGCCATAAATGAAATACTAAGAAATGAATTATTAAAAAATAATATTCCAGCCAATCTATCTAATATGATATCTAATAAACTTCATAAGCACCATATAGATAAAATTAAAATTATGTGCCAAATTTTGCAGAAAAAATTGAAACACAGGAAATTTTTTTATTCGCATAAGAATATGTCATAGGAAGCATCATTCTGTAATGTATGAATATAACAAAATGATAAAACAGAAACAAGGAAAATGAACTTTATTAAACTGCACTAGAGTCTCGTAACTTAGCACTGGAAAACTGGTGTTTAAGGGGAGTTGGAACCCTAACCCTGCTACTTCGATGTACCTTTTCTCAAAATCTGTTAGAGATTCATGTTTGAACCTTTTTATACAAATAAAGTACACCTTTCCAATTATACTGAAATGAGCTTTAAAAAAAACCCAAAACTTTATTTTTCACAATTTTTTTGCTTCAAAATAGGGTAAAATTTCACTATGTCTAATTAAATATTTTTTTTAACTTATAAAAAATTAAAAATTAACCAAAAACTCATTTCAGTATACTGAGAAAGGTGTACTTTACTTCTATAAAACATTTCAAACATGTATCTGTAACAGATTTTGAGAAAAAGTACATCAAAGTGGCCAATTTAACATTTTTTTGTTTTTCACAAAAAAATGTATAAAACAAATTTATTTTTTATTTTTTTAGCATCATCTCAGTATAATGAGAAAGATGACAAGACTACATGGTTGTTGGCGGCCGCCACTTAAGTTATGTAATTTTCAAAACACCTTGAATCATAATGACATTTTATTATGTATTTTTCAGAAATAAAAATGTGTTTCCTGTATCTTTATTTGTTTGAATTTTATTAGATTTTGAAACCGGGGAAAACTTTTTGCCGCACAGTGTTTAAAAGCTAATATCAGTAAAATGCTGTCAGGGGTGGATCCAGGTTTTTCAGAGGCCCATATTTGTGAGAAAAAATATTTTTGTCAAAATTTTTTTGAATCGTTGTTTGGCCGTGGAAAAATTTTAAAAAGGGATAATTTTTATTAAAGGTGGAAATTTTGTAAAAGGGCAGTTTTTACGAATTTAAATCTTGTGAAGGGGCCGTTTTTGTGAATTTGAGTTTTGTGAAAAGGCCGTTTTTATGAATTTGAATTTTGTGAAGAGACCGTTTTTATGAAGTGGATTTTGTGAAGGGGCAGCAAAACGGCCTCAATTTTCGCCTGGATCGACCCATGGTTGTATAAGAGAAAAGGCTGTGCGGGACTCTATCAGGCAGTATTATTACTGGTCAGAACACTGGGCATTTATTGAGAAATTGTAAATAAACTACTACAATAAAAGTGGTAAGTTATGCCGAACAAAATTTTGATTACTCGCTTTTCCTTTAATTTAGTACTTTTTTAACCCTTTAAGATGACATTTGCAGTTGCATATCCTGTTAGAATAAAGTTTATTTTTGTGTTTGCTATTTATACTCAAATTTTATTCATAGAATTTTGTATAAAAATATTTTCAATTTATTACTGCAAATTATTTAATGTCTTGATTCTACTTACAGTTATAGTATCCACAACAGTTCCTGCCGGTGCGTTTTCGATGATGTTTGCTTTGTACTCTGGTTTCTCAAATTTCGGAACATTGTCGTTCGTATCCAGAATGTTGACAGTCACTGTTCCTGTCCCAGACAGCTGTGGATTCGTGAATGCTTCCTTCGCTACAACCTAGAAAAAGAACTGTGTCAACCATCTAATCGCAATTTAAGTTAAAAGAAATTTAATATTTAAATAATTCAGCAGTTCTTGCTTGCTTGGGGTGATCACTCTTGATCACTTTGGGTCAAAGCCAAAGTGATCACTACTTTCGAATGATCAGTATATCCGAAATGCCTTAAAAATAATACAAATCTGTACAGGGTATTTCAAAAATATCTGGCAAAAATAAAATGGTAGGTGAGGCATACGATAAGCATACAAAATCACCTAGGAACATGGGTGCGCAAACGCTATACAGAGGCAGCAGATGGCATTTAAAATAAAACAGCGCTGGCCAAAATGCCTATATCTTTTTTAATCTTAAAGGTATTGAACTGGAATTTTTATATAAGTTGCCTTTTATATCTGGCTCTGACATTATGAAAAAAAATCATGCTACCTTCAGCGCATGCGCAGTAAAAATCATTTATTACAAATGCTCATATCTTCTCTAATATTCCGAGTATTTACTTCAAATTTTTAGACAATGCTATTCTAGCATATTGTCACATATTCTGTAAGTTTCATACAATTTGGTTGAAAACGTTGCAAGTTATAAACAAAAGAACAAGCGAAAAAATTGGGATCTACCTTTTTTATTTTTGCCATATATTTTCGAAACACCCTGTATGCATGCAAGGATAGCAGAAAAAATATGCCACACAACATCATTTATATGTACTCAGTAGTTTTAACAAGTTGATTGCCGTATGAATCAAATACGATTCATACCTGAATTCTAATTACAAGACACTTTCTCTACTGCATTTAAGAAGAGAAAGGGTCATCTAATTCGATAGGGGTCTAAGGGGTCATCTAATTAAATAGATGGTTCGAATCTCAGGCGTGAATCATGACAACGAACATGTAAATTAGAAAAAGAAAATCGATGCTATATTCAGAATTGAGAAAAAATATCAGTAATTTTTCAAGATTTATTAAAAAAGTTATCGAGAGTAATCCGTTTTATTTTCAAGTATTCGTTGGATAAATCGTTCATATGAATAACACTCGTCATAGGATTGAATATTTTATTGGTTAGAGCTTCTTAAAGTATGAAGAGCTAATAGAGATTCTTGGGCTGATGGTGGTTTCTCTTCTGGATCCTCTTCACCGTCATTGTCCTCACGTTCTGTGACGTCATCTCATCGAAACCGATCACTACAAGCGAATTGTTGATGACTAGAACCGGAAGAATTTCTATGTGTTAAGACACTGGAGTTCCGTTCCACACACACTGTTTTGATCAGATCGTTATATCCCTGTTCACTTCAAGCGTCGGCTACTGTACTATTAAGGGTTAACCTGGAATTTAGGGTGCGTGCTCACTTCGTTTCCCTTAAGCTCGCCAATTGTTTGTCGCCAAGAGAGAGTGCCAGAACATTAGTTTTGTATGCGAATTGAAAATGTTTTCGTCGTTGTTTGCGCATGCGCCGGCAGTGACTTGTTTACCGGTCGACGGCGCCTTGCCTTAATTTCTCCTCATTTCCATTGGTCCACTGTCTGCTCTTCGATTTGATTGGTCGGCGTACGAATTTGAATAATACTTCGTTTGGAATTCTTTATCATTTACCAAACGATTTTTTTCAATAACCGTTCGCTTCTCTTCTGAAGATTTTCGTTCATTTAATTTGCTGATTCTCTTTCTCTGTGTCGCTGATTATGGCTTCCAAATATCGAACAAGGAATGTTTTTTCTGGAAACAATGATTCCCTTGATACGTTTCATCCTCTTCAGACATCGTGTTTTCCCTATGTTCGTGCTTTCCCTGCGTGTTTCGTTCCTCAATGAAAAGGAGAAGCTACGAGGGGCCCGCTTTGCTAAAAGTGAAGCCGCAGATGTTTTTTAAGTTAAAAAAATTTGCCCGGTTCACACTTGGAATGCCGAAGGGAATGAGTGCTCAATCTCTCGTTTTGAAATCCCGTAAGCATCGAATGCGCAAGAGACCTATTAAAAACTCACTGCGCATCCTAAACAGTGTTTGGCGACGGCAAAGAAAATTGCGCCAAGGAAAATTGGCGAGAAAATAGTACTCACCTTAAACTCCAGATTTACCCTATTATGATTTAAAATTTTAAAACTTACCAATAAGATAAATTTCCTTTGGTTCGGATTCTCATAGTCCAGAGGACCATTGGACACTCGAATGCTGACTGACGTTGAGCCGGTGGCCAAATTAGGTTCAACACTGAAAATTCCAGAATCGTCCAGCAACTCAATATTAAATACGGAATTCGATCCCTGCAAATAAAGGAAAAATCATTTATTCAGTAAAATAGCTAATTTGAAATGAAATTTAAATATATTACGATAAAGAATAATTTGAAACTAAGAGATAAAACATAAATAAATTTTTTACAACACTCTTTTACTAGTTTACTATAAAGTAGAAAATAATTTTTTGCCAAAAATCTAAAAGACAAAACAAAAATTGTGAAAGCGTAATAACATTTCAAATGCGTTTTATCTTTAATGAATGTTTAAGGATTCTCTGCTTTATACTATTCATTATGACTTAGTTTCTTTATCATATTGTTTTCAGCGCTTCAAGCTTTTACGATTTTATTCTTACCTCTAGATTTTTCATATTTAAGTTATTTTCGAATTTTTTAAATACATTATTAAAGGAGTGTTTTAATTTTCCTTCAAATTTTGTTTCCTTTCTACGTTTTATCTTTAATACGTTTAAGCATTTAACTATTACAATAGTTACTCACAGAATCCGTATCTTGGACGAACATATCCAAATTTGGTAGGGGCGTCCCATTAGCGACGTTCTCGTTCAGATTGACAGTGTAGCTGATCTTGTTGAATGTCGGTGGCTCGTCGTTCACATCTCGAATGGTGATGGTCAGAGCCGCAACTGTCCAAGCTTCGCTGCCGACGGCCAGAGCTCCGTTGGACATCACCTCAGTCGCCTGCAAGAAAGAAGAGCCGTCAGTCATCACCAAATTAAAAAACCAATCTTTATTGATGCTTTGTTTAAAGAATCGTCAATTTAATGCAACATCAGTCTTGGTCATTAACGAGATTATTTCCGTGATAATTTTCAAGAAATGCATTGACTGCTGTTCGTTTATTTCAAATCAATCACACTTAACGAAAGGGGGTGGAAACTTCAAGGTGATATTCAATGCTTGAAGGGACGGTTGGGACGATCCCGTATCGATAGAGTTAAAATAAATACATAAGAAAGGCACAAGAAATGATGCTTTATGGAGCAGAAATTCTTGGAGGTGGGGAGGAGTTAAACCTACTGCTTTAAAATAAGTATACAAGAAAGGCGCAAGAATTGAAGCTTTATGGAGCAGAAATTCAGTTCAAGGACATCTTAAGATTAAATCGGAAATCAAATCCGATTCAAATATCAGGTCTACTGCACATCCTTAAAACTTATCGGACTTTCTCAGCCGAACCAAGCCAGATTCTGGCCGGACACCCTCCAATGGACCTTGCCTCCAGAGAGAAAAGAAGAACATTTGACTTGTTTCACGGAAAGATTGCTATTATTATTATTAAAGACAAAAAGACCCATTTTCGTCACTTAACAAGTAACACCGCCTATCTCAATTTTCAGAAATTTCAAAGAGGAAAAGAAACTGAATATTTTACAACCAATACTGAATATTTCTGAATTTTTTTTTCACATATGATAGAATGCGGCTTCATGTTCCTATCAGATGTTAAAAAATTCAGAAATATTCGTTATTGGTTGCGAAAACTTCAGTTTCTTCTTCCTCTTTGAAATTTCTGAAAATTTAGGTGAGCGGTGTTGCTTGTTAAGCGATGATTTCAGTGATACACAAATACCTGAAGATAATAACTCTCAACTATGGGAAGTAAGAGCATTAGTTGAAATTAAGAGGTCGAGGCCTTCTTTATTATTTTATTATAATTTTAAAATAAGAAATAGTGATTATTTCGTCAGATTAATTCTCATTTAGGTAACCGTACCTTCACTCCAACGTTGATGACTCCGTTCGAAGATGGAAATATTTCTTTGTCGAGAAGCTTGGCTGTCCTCAGCTCACCCGTCAGTGGGTGAATGCTGAAAAATTCTTCGGGATCTGAAAAATTCATATAAATATGAAGGGAGATAGTGATTTACGAGCTAATAAGATAGAAAAGAATATGAAGGGAGGTAGTGACTTACGAGCTAATAAGATAGAAAAGAATATGAAGGGAGGTGGCGACTTACGAGCTAATAAGATAGAAAAGAATATGAAGGGAGGTGGCGACTTACGAGCTAATAAGATAGAAAAATTATGAAGAAAAATAATACAGAAGCTGCTGAATTCTTAAACAGAAATGAAAATATCAAAAAGCAGTTTAAGAAAAGATCGTTATAATATATTGGTATGGTCCGATATTCAAGTTGTACTCACTCGTGACTAATTCGTAAGTGACACTTCTTGGATCTCCTTCGTCTCCATCTTTTGCTTTCAGAGTCATCACCAAAGTGCCCTGTTGAGAATGAAATAAGGCAAATGAAATATTTGACCTTCCGATTTGTACACTAACTTCAGAACTACATTTTATGTTAATTTTTCGATAAAGGTTTCCAATAATGTTGGTATTGGACAGATGTGTCCATCCTTAAATGTTTGGCACAAACTTTAAGCTCTTTTCGGCTTGAAAACGTTCGGTTTAAAACACCCTGCAATCTGCGATGATTTTCGCTCTGATTAACTCCTTCGGCTTGCAAAAGCCTGATAACTGCACGTACCTCAAACTTTGCATACTCTACGATCAGGCAAGCTGTGTTCCTTTGCTTCCCGGAAGCTCAATTGCGTCTTGAGCTACTACCCTTCTAAACTTAACTAACTTACTACACTCCTAAACGTATCTAGTGATGCAATTTGCGCCAATATTGCAAATGCATGTTTTGTATACCAGTCGCCTGCACCTCTGTTATCGGAGTTTGTGTTTTAAATACTGTAGGCTAAACTTAAATAAAATTTTATCACCATTTTTTTGGTAAAAAGTCGTAGTGCTTTGTTTTTAGATGCTTAATTTTTGTCACCAGCTTTTTAAAACCAAGTGTCCTCTCTATAAAAGTATCCAAAATTTACATTGAGAGAACCATGCATGATTAGTAATGAAAGCGTTGAGCTGTCGATTGAGGATAGCTTCAAGATATTTTGTCTGAAATGTCTTCCAAGGCATTGTTGATAACTGCTCTGACTGGACCCCTTGTTGCAGCATGTGTTTGCTGTTTACGCCAGTGATTGGCCTCCCAGATTTCCCTCATACCCCAAATGAACTTCTCTTCTTGGAGGATTGATTCTTCAGATGTTTTTTGTACCAGAAAAGCCCTCACACTTTGGATGATTTGACGTAGTTCATCCATGCAACAAATTTAAAACCCTCCGCAAACGTCTTTTTCCGTTCTTCATGTTCAGTTCAAAAGCAGTTAGCTCGTATTTATATTTATATTTTCTTAAACAATCATAGATCAAATATTGTTAAGATTTCAGAGATATAATTAAATACAGAAAAGATCGATTAATTTACTTTAAAAGCTACGTTTCCTAACCTGATAGCTATTAACTGGGTTCTCAGAGGGTTAATAAAACCACATATCGTCGTCGTTCAGGCAAAAGTCACTAAGTGCAAAACTATAATTTCGAGATGTGGTGAGTTTAAACTTGATTAATTTTGAGTCGTTGGGTTTTTTTGACTACATTATGACTACATTTGAGTACATTATGAGTAATTTTGACTAAATTATGACTCTACAGCGTAAAGTGACTTTTTTATTTAAAGGACCATGAACTTTCCTTTATTTCAAGAGACTATCGATGAACGTTATTTATTTCTCTCTTTTCTAGGTCCAGTCACACATTTTCACTAAACCTTAATAATGTCATTAATGTCGTTTTTTCTTTATTATTTTGACTCCCTTTATTTTTTTGTTTTGTTTTTATTCGTTTTCCATCTTCCCAGCTCAAAATTCATCGCTGTATGTTTTCTTTTAACGTGTGTTTTTGTCTTTTATGTGTTCGTAGGCACTGTAACAAGCCAATCTGTATTTTGTTTTAGTGATCCTTAATAAAGGTGACGTCTTCATACCCATACAACCGTTCAGTGGCCTTAATGGTTACAGGCACGGGGGTATAAGACAGTGTTCTAGTTCTAGTCGTTGTGAAAAATAGTAAAAAATATTTCACACGTTTCTACCACATACGGTTAACTTACTGATGTTTAGATAACAGGTTTCTATCACGAATTAAGTAACTGGAAATTCTAATTGACTGCAATAGTCCGTAAGTTTTAAAGTAAGTCCGTAGTGTTTAAAGTATAACTATATCTCGATAACGTGGGGTATCTTTTATTATTTGGCATTTTTTCAGCGTGGGGTAAGTTCTTTAATTTATATTATGAAAGTTTATTAATTAAGCTTGATGGCTTATATTTTTGATTGTCTTATTAGCGTATTTGATGTTTGTGTGTTGCAATTTCCTTTTTCGTTTGATGTTTGATCTTGTGGATTTGCCTCCTTGGAATCTGTGTTTGGGGAGTTCGGGCTATGAGAAGCTTTGTTTAGCTTAAAGGCTTGCTTCTTACAGAAAATTTCCCAAACATTCTTTTGAATCCATTTCGAAAAGTTCTTAGCCCTTGAAAAAGTGAACTTGAATGGATTCCTTGTCTTGTTTTCTGCTTTTCGTTGCCCTCGAAGTACTCTAGGATTGTTTTTATTACCTTCATTTTTTCTTTTGGCTGTATTTGTATGATTCTTATCTGTCTACAATAGTCCGTAAAAATGTTTTCTGCACTTAGAAACTTTTCCCTGAACGACAACAATATGCTACTAAACACTTGACAAGAAATCGATTACCGTTTTGACATTTGCAGAACCGATAAAGGAGCTCCCACTGAAATTCATTAACTCTCATGAAAAATGAGTGATGAAATGCAGTCAATAAAGCGAATGAATTGGAGTTACTTTGTGAGAATTTAAAGCATTATGGAATTTTGTTGATACCTCTAGTACTAGCCTATTACTTTTTGACGTCTTCAGCCAGAACATCTTGCATTTAATATCTACTCAACTCGTAGCTTGCATGGTTTAGAAGCTAATCTCTACTAATAATAAAGGAGAATGTGTGTCTGTGTGTTGGCGCTCTACAGGGGAGACCGCTGGGCCTAAAGCTTTGAAATTTGACACAAACATACTTTGGAAGGTGGGAATGTGCACCTTGGAGCCGTTTTTTCGAAATTTTAATTAGAAGCGAAATTAAGCGAAATGTTGGTGTTTTTCCTTAATAACTTACGAAAATACAAAACAAAGATTACTTTTTCACCATCTGAAAGTGCAAAAATTAGCCCTTTTTAATGATGTGAATTAAATTGCTGTACAGTTTTTTCTCTAATTTTAATAACCTTTTAAAAATATTTTTGGCATAATTTACAATACTTTTCATTGTTGCAACGCAATTCAAACCGTTTTCACTGTTTAAACAAATATTTAATTGCGTGTTTCTCTTTCATTGTTGGAAGCTGAGGTAATATCCTAATACATATTCATACTTCATTTCATCAAAATTTTTGTGGAATCTGTAAACCAAGCTCTGAGATATCATGTATATGAAGAAATATTTCCAGTATGCTAAAAGATTATGGCTACTATGCTTTCTTTCTTTTTTCAGCATGTTTTAATTCAGCAAACATGCCGCTGACCATAAAATGTGTTCCACCATTTTAATGTTAAAATCAAATGCATATTTTGCAAGAGGAATAAGAAAATGAAGATGGCGCTGACTACTTGCAGTTAGATGTTACATGACATGATCAGTTATTTGACTCCATTAGATAAACTTACGTCAAAAATGAACGGATTAGGTGCAAGGCCACTAAAACAACATGGGTTAAATATCTACCACGATCATCTTACGTTGTTAAGGGAACCATGAATATGAAAGGATGCAAGATTGAATTGAAATTATATTCCTCGCGAATAAGCTGGTCGCCGAAGGCGGCTAATATTTTAAATACTAATAGAGAATCAATCCGTCAAATGAATTCTTCTCTTACCACTTCTGCGTCTTCGTCCACCAATCCAGTCAAGGATCCAACAAACACAGGAGGACGATTCTGCACGTCTCCAACGCGGATGGAAACGACCTCCGTTGCGTTGTGATATCCATCCTGAAACATTGATTTTTTATAGGAAAATCTTCTTATGCTAATAAGTCAGATTCTCTGAATGAGCATTCGTGAAGATCAACAAAACAATTGCATTTTTGAAAATTTCTTTTTTCTTCTCCAGAAATTAAAACTTTAGGGGTTTTTTTTTTTGCTTAGGAACTGAACTTTAAAAAAATAATTAAACTTAATCGTGGATTTTCTCACTTATGCGTTTATATAAATTATTTTTTTGTTTATTGTCTTCAAAGTCTAAATCACTCGTCTGTCTGCTTTTGTAGGGTAATGTAAATTGTGAACTTCTCGAGACGGATACGATTTGGAAATTTCCACGGTTTAAGTTAGCTTGAAAATCCAAAAGCCGTTTATTATAATTTGTTATAAAAAATAATTGAAAATTTAGAAGGAAAAAAAACCTTTGTTTGTTACTCCTTTTTCTCTACTTGTTTCCAAAGCGACATTTGTCTTTAACTCCTTATGTCTCGCGCCCGTGATATTCACGTGCATCGAATAACAGGATTATAAACTAAAATTTAATCATTAATTAGCTTTATAATTTGGCACAAAAATTATGTAGAATCCATAAGCATATCAAGTATTCTGTGCCTTCTTAGATGAATGAAAACGACAGCCCCTTTCTAAAACAGGAAGGGTCATCTTATTAAATAGGGAAAAAATGCGATCCTTAAGGGGTTAAAGAGTTGATAAGTGTTAGAGTTAGAGAAGTTGAAGAGTGTTAGAGTTAGACTTAACTCAAACTATGAATAATCACTCCAAGAAAGTATTTTATAGTTTCGCCTTGACAGAAAACTTACATATTTTAAAGTTTTAAAGGACCATCTTTTTTATAGCAATGGTATATTAAAATAATTTTGGATTGATATTGATTTAAGAAAAAAAATTCATATTGTTAATTAGATAACATTAATTTAATTTGGTTATTAATTTGATTATTTAATAAATAAAGACTCTTTATGGCTTCATATAAGAAACTTAAACATCTAGGTGTTTGTTTCGTCGAAAAATTTGTCGAATATTTTTACCAGCCTTCCTTTTAGCGTTTGGTGTTGCCACACTGCTATTTCAAAATTAATAATAAAAAATAATTAATAATTTATTGTATTTTTAAATTTATATTCTACGATGAAAGTGTTTATTAATATTTTCTGTGATTTCTGAAGTTATTAAAAGATAGCAGCTCTAATCAGAAATGGTAAAATAACTTACAATGGATATTTACAAACTTATGAATTTGTTGGAAAGTATACTCATGGCCTTAGAAAGGTTCAATGAAGGAAAAGTTAATTTTGGAAAATTTATGAATCAGGAAAATTATCCGAGTACTAAGTAGTTTCTGAAATTATGCTTGTTTTCTTCAAGTTTTTCACCGTACTAAAGAAACCACTTATATCGTATCAGTTACTTGTTTGTGTTAAAATCTCCGCATAGCTGAAATAGATCATTCATATAAATGCGAAAGAATACTTTTATAAATATTTTCACATATTTTATAAAATTAAGTCTAATCCAAGGCCTCACATATTTTCAG